>CM064544.1:1829930-1840242 GCA_032716605.1 Paralithodes platypus | reverse complement strand
TACCCGTCGGATCTCCCAGCGGACTATCCCTTATTCTTCAACAATACAAAAATCAACCCTTCATCTTCTCTCAATATTCTTGGTGTCTCTTTTTCTTCTGCTCTCATTTGGAAGGACCATATTACCAGTCTTGCTAAGGCAGCCTCCCAGAAGCTGGGTGTGCTCAACCGCCTTAGGGGGTTCTTTTCCCCTGCACAGCTTCTTGCTCTGTACAGGGGCATAGTGCGCCCTTGTATTGAGTATTGTTCACATGTGTGGGGAGGTTCCTCTCACACCGCTCTCCTAGACAAAGTTGAAAGGAAGGCCTTTCGTATCATTAACTCCCGTCCACTCACCAACTCTCTGCAATCTCTCTCTCTCCGCCGCAATGTTGCATCTCTCGCTATTCTATCGCTACTATAATAATCAGTGTTCCTCAGAGCTATCCCAGTGCATACCACCTCCTTTACGTAGGGCACGTGGTACCCGTCTTGCAACTCAATCCCACCCCTACTCTGTGCAACTCTCCAACCCAAGAGTGAAACGTTACTCTCAAACTTTCTTCTACTCAACAGCTGAGCTCTGGAACTCTCTCCCAGAATCAGTCTTTCCCTCTTCCTATGACTTAAATTGCTTTCAAACTCCGTGTGTCCAAGCATTTTTGCTCGAACGCCCCCTGTTTTTTGCCCCGTCACTCTTTCAACTATGGGGGGGGCACCCGCTATAGGCAGTTATGCCTTTTGCCTCCCCCAATCACATAGAAAAAAAAAAAAAACATTATTAATGTCACCTTCATCATGAATTTTGAGCATGTTTTTATATATATACTGTTGAAGCGAATTCAAATATGCATTATCCCGCTATTTTAATTCTAACGATTATTGATAGCTATCTCAGGTGTAAATTAAACCCTCGCTCCTCTCACATCTTATCCTCTCTCGTCTCTGTCTCTCCTCATCTCTCCCATCTCGCCTCTCAAGACCGCCCTCTCCCTCCTCTTCTATCTCTCCCCACCTCTCGCCTTCTCTCACTCCCATCCTCTCCTCACTCCACTACCACGCTCGTCTCGTCGCTCTCTCTCTTCATCGTCTCTCTGTCCTCATCCCCTTCCACCTCTGCCAATATCTGCGCGCTTATGTCTCTTGCTCCGTCCTCTAGGGGTGCTTCCATGCACGCTATACCTCATCCTACCTCCTATATCTCCCCTCTTTGTCCTGTCGGTCTCTCCTACCGACATCACTCATACTTAATCTCCCCCAGCTCCGCTTGTCATTTCCTCCTCTGTGACTCCTCTTATCTTCCTCTATATCTCCCCTATCCTCCCCATCCTCATCTCTAACCTACACTTATTCACTACCTGCATGTCTATTAAGCAATGGTCTTTTAGCTCTATTTGTGTTGTGTCGTGATATGGGTGTGTGTGTGTTTTGGGCGTAGAGAGAGCCCCACTGAGGAGAAGATTTATATGGTTGTACTCAGCCAAATTGTTGCTAACATTATTATAGAAGTTGGTTGTTTAGCCTTTGAGAGCCAATACTATCTTAAAAGGGTAACTATATTTATACTTAGTTAGTTAGTAAGTTTATTGACCAAAACATACAAATTATCATAATACATTAAGATATTATACATAAATGTTTACAAAATGGTCTAACAAGCAATAAGTGCAAGCGAATTCAAACACAAGAATATTATTATGCTTTTTCCACCAACCAACTTCACCTCTATCTATCTATTGCCTGACGCCGTGATCCTCGAAGGGGTGGCCACGAGCGAACCGCCCCCATGCACCTCTGTCCCCAGTCAGTCGACGCCCCTCCCCCCAACCAGCACCGCCTTCGTTCATATACTTCCTCAGTCCATCCTTCCACCTCTCTATCGGTCTACCTCTCCCTCTCTGTCCCTCCCACCTCGCTCTCATATACCCTCTTAGTCATTCTCTCGCTTTCCATACGTTCCATATGGCAGAACCATCTCAAGTTGTTCCTGTTCACACTTTCCAGCACATCTACCTCCACACCACACCTCCTTCTTACTTACTCATTAGTCTGTCTATCCCTCCATGTAACTCCGCACGCACTTCTTAAGAATTCATTCCCACTGCTCTCACTCGTGGTCTGAGTCTCTCAACCAACGTCCATGCTTCGCTTCCGTAAGTCAGTGTCGGGACTTACACTGTCATGCAAGGACAACTTCACCTCTAAACTCAATTAATGAAATCAACAAATACATGTGGCACTCCAAGGACTCGAACCTAGGATACTCACATCGAAATTCCGCGCACTTAACAAAGGAAAGAAAGTGGGAGTTTTAAACTAATGTGAATAACAGAAAAATGCGTTATACAATGTGCAACGGAAACGCATATATAATATTTATGCACCGATAGAGAGATAATGATGACTTGATTTGGTAAGCCTCTATTCACCACCTCACACTATCGTCCGTTCATTTTAGGTTGGGCAGAAATCGTAACCTCTGACCTCTGTAACTCAAAAAAGGCTAGAGCAAATGAGCCGTCAATGTCCACACCTATTCCCTATGTAACTCAAAAAGGGCTAGAGCACATGAGCCGTCAATGTCCACATCTATTCCCTATGTAACTCAAAAAGGGCTAGAGCACATGAGCCGTCAATGTCCACACCTATTCCCTATGTAACTCATAAAGGGCTAGAGCACATGAGCCGTCAATGTCCACACCTATTCCCTATGTAACTCATAAAGGGCTAGAGCACATGAGCCGTCAATGTCCACACCTAGAATGAACAGACTATAAACCATTCACACTACCCTGTTTGGTTGATAAACACACGGTAGCTAGGTTATCATATCATGTCATTAACTTGTTCTCTCTCTCTCTCTCTCTCTCTCTCTCTCTCTCTCTCTCTCTCTCTCTCTCTCTCTCTCTCTCTCTCTTAACCCCTTCTGTACCGGCGACGTCTGTTGTGCTTTAGTCTAGCTATATTTAGATGATTTTAAGCAGCTTAAGAAGGATCTGTGGTGGTTAAAAGGGTTGATTGAGAACGTTCGAAGGCGTATAATGGCCAGAGATCCTTCCTAAGCGTCATAAAATCGTCTACTAGTGGCCAGAATATAATGAAAAAGACGTCGCCGGTACAGAAGGGGTTAAGAGAGAGAGAGAGAGAGAGAGAGAGAGAGAGAGAGAGAGAGAGAGAACAAGTTGATGACATGATATGATAACCTAGCTACCGTGTGTTTATCAACCAAACATATTGCCAACTTTCATGCAATGGTGTGCATATATTAAGGGGATGAGGGCATAGAGGGATGAGGGCATAGAGGGATGAGGGCATAGAGGGATGAGGGCATAGAGGGATGAGGGCATAGAGGGATGAGGGCATAGAGAGATGAGGGCATAGAGGGATGAGGGCCATAGCGGGATGGAGGCATAGAGGGAATGAGGGCATAGGAGGTATGAGTGCCATAGAGGGAATTAGGTTCATAGAGGGATGAGTGGCATAGGAGGTATGAGGCATAGAGGGATGAGGGCATAGAGGGATGAGGGCATAGAGGGATGAGGGCATAGAGGGATGAGGCATAGAGGGATGAGGGCAGAGAGGGCTGATGGCATAGCGGATGAGGTCATAGAGGTATGAGGGCATAGAGGGATTTGGCATAGAGGGATGAGGCATAGAGGGATGAGGGAATAGAGGGCAGGATATGCGGGCATGATATAGAGAATTAGGGCATAGAGGGATGAGGGCATATAGAGATTGAGGGCATAGAGTGATTAGGGCATAGAGGGATGAGGGCCATAGAGAGATGGAGGGCATAGAGGGATGAGGGCAATGCGAGCTGAGGGCATAGAGGGATGAGGGCATAGAGGGATGAGGGCATAGAGAGATGAGGGCATAGAGGGATGAGGGCATAGAGGGATGAGGGAATAGAGGTAATGATGGGCTTAGAGGATTAGGGCATAGAGGGATTAGGCAATAGATGGATAGGGGCAATAGAGTTAATGACGGTCATAGAGGGATGAGGGCATAGAGGGATGAGGGCATAGAGGGATGAGGGCATAGAGGGATGAGGCATAGAGGGATGAGGGCATAGAGGGATGAGGGCATAGAGGGATGAGGGCATAGAGAGATGAGGGCATAGAGGGATGAGGGCATAGAGAGATGAGGGCATAGAGGGATGAGGGCATAGAGGGATGAGGGCATAGAGGGATGAGGGCATGGGGGATTGAGGGCATAGGGGTATGAGGGCATAGAGGGATGCGGGCATAGAGGGAATCAGGGCATAGAGGGATGAGGGCATAGAGAGATGAGGGCATCGAGGGATGAGGGCATAGAGCGATGAGGCCATAGAGAGATGAAGGCATAGAGGGATGGGGGCATAGAGGGATGAGGCATAGAGGGATGAGGGCATAGAGGGATGAGGGCATAGAGGGATGGGGGCATAGAGGGATGAGGGCATAGAGGGATGAGGGCATAGGGGGATGAGGGCATAGAGAGATAAGGCATAGAGGGATGATGGCATAGAGGGGATTATGCATAGAGGGAGGAGGGCATAGAGGGATGAGGGCATAGGGGGATGAGGGGCATAGAAGCTGAGGTCATAGATGGAATGGGGCCTAGAGGGATGAGGCATAATAGGTATACGGGCATATAGGGATGAGGGCATAGAGGGATTGAGGGCATAAGAGGGCTGGGTGGCATAGAGGTATGAGGGCATGAGGGATGAGGCTAGAGAGATGAGGGCATAGAGGGATGAGGGCATAGAGGGATGAGGGCATAGAGGGATGAGGGCATAGAGAGATGAGGGCATAGAGGGATGAGGGCATAGAGAGATGAGGGCATAGAGGGATGAGGGCATAGAGGGATGAGGGCATAGAGAGATGAGGGCATAGAGGGATGAGGGCATAGAGGGATGAGGCATAGAGGGATGAGGGCATAGAGGGATGAGGGCATAGAGGGATGAGGGCATAGAGGGATGAGGGCATAGAGGGATGAGGGCATAGAGGGATGAGGGCATAGAGGGATGAGGGCATAGAGGGATGAGGGCATAGAGAGATGAGGGCATAGAGGGATGAGGGCATAGAGGGATGAGGGCATAGAGAGATGAGGGCATAGAGGGATGAGGGCATAGAGAGATGAGGGCATAGAAGAGATGGAGGCATAGCGAGGGCCCACCCATGAGAGGGGCCATTGAGAGGATCCCCTTCTCCCTCAATGTTTTTAGATCCCCATTATTCGTTTGATTGACATTTTAAGATACGACGCTCTCGACCCGATGACCCATTTATTTGTCAATATTAAGACATTCGTGCCATTTCAGTATTAATTGTTTCCTGGCGAGCGATAGGTAGCTGTAGTATAGGACGAATCGCCCTTTGGCCGAAAAAAATTTCCACCGAAAAATGTACAAATATATCTATATATTTTCTATATAATGAGAGAGAGAGAGAGAGAGGGGAGCGAAGAGAGGAGAGGAGAGGCGAGCGAGAGAAGCGAGAGAGCGAGAGAGGAGCTTGACGAGAGAGAGAGAGAGAGAGCTAGAGAGAGCGAGTGAGCGTGAGGAATGATGACTTGATTTGCAACAGACGTATTATTCAAGAAAGGTTAACCACATGATGATGAGATATTCCAGCTACCGTGCATTAAGCAACCAAATAATATATTGCAAACTCTCATGCAATATGGTGATGATGATATTAAGAAAGGGGGGGGGGGAGAGAGAGTTATCATTTACCCAAGTTTAAGGGTGGGGGGGGGGGGGGGCATTACTCGCTTTTTTCTGGACCCCCTTCTCCCTCATGTTTAGCATTAAAATGTAAAACTTGCAAACTAAACAAACCAAAATTGGGACAAGGACAATATAAAGTCAAATTAAATTATCAAAATCGCTATGTGGAAACAACGCTTACTAAAATGAAAATTATTAAATAAAAGAACACAATCCACCACATAGGGTGTACATTACTACATGAGCAAGTTAATCTGTTTCCCAAGCAAACTAATCGCACATATAACAACGCACTATCGTCATATTAGTTTTCAGGTTTTAAGACGTTCGTTCCGTTAGTTTGGCGATTTTGAGACCTTTCGCATCATTTTGTTGTCAATATTAAACCCTTTCGTGCCCTTTAGGTGTCGATTTTTTCCTGGCGAGCGATAGCAAGCCTCTAATTTAAGAAGGAACCGGCCTTCGGCCGGGAAATTTTTCTACCGAAAAATGTACAAATTTATTTTGAAAGGGGGTCTACTGTAGGGGGTGTTTGTCTAAGCTTGATGGAGGACTAGCGAGGAAACTCAACAATAAATTAATACATAAATATGTAGACCCAAAAACCCAAGCACTACCCCCGTAACTTGTCCAATTTGAATATGTGGTTATATTGTGTGGACGAGCAAAATAATGGTACACATTAACAGGTAAATAAATTGAACATAACTCATCGACGAATACTATCCACTTAACCCGTAGATTTCAACCAATTTGACCACTTGCGAATTTCAGGCTATAAGGAAGTTAGAGCCGTAAACATCGATATTTAACAGAAATGCAATAATAATGTACACTAATAATGGATAACAGGTATGTTGAATGTTGGTTTTATGTATTTATAAATGTACTACGACCGTATTTTAGCTGGTAATTCTGCTATCAAAATAAAACAATAGGAAAAGTGGGGATTGGGCCTGAGCATATAGATAGATAAATAGATAGAATTCTGCTAAATATCGATGTCTTCAGCTTCAACTTCCTTATAGAACGAAACTCGCAAGTCGGCAATTAATTAAGTGCCGAGTTGAAGTTCTAACCTAACTTGTGGTTTTAGGTTTTCAGAAATGTATAATTATGCCCAGTTCTTTTACTAGCGATGGGGTTTTAGAGAGAGATAAAGAGAGAGAGAGTGTGTGTGTGTGTGTGTGTGTGTGTGTGTGTGTGTGTGTGTGTGTGTGTGTGTGAGTGTGTGTGTGTGTGTGTGTGTGTGTGTGATTGAGAGAGATCATAAAAAACTGCATACATTACCAGGGAGATGGCTGGAACTGGTGTTTAGCTGGGGCCCGGGTCAATTGGATGGGTGTAGAGATCATGTGTGTGTGTGTGTGTGTGTGTTACTATATAGGGTCTCTAACTGATGGAAGAGGAGAAACAGTGATGAATAATGAAGGAGAGAGAGAGAGATTTACATAGATACACTGGCCACACAGACCTTACGATCCGCACGAGGTGATCAAGACTTAATTCTAGTAGAGATGGCATACCCGATAGAAAAGGAGATTTGATGGAAAGGATAGGAAAGAGAGAGAGAGAGAGAGAGAGAGATATGAGTGTAAAAAGAGGCACTAATAACACCAATGGTACCAATATGGCGGAGGTTGGCCGATCTCTGTTATTATAGGGTATCTCTCTAGGTGATCAGAGGTGAATATTAAAGAGTTATGTTCAATAGCAAGTCATTATTATTATTATTATTATTATTATTTATCGTATCGGGCAGTTTTATGCTGATTTTTTTTATTAATGTATGCATGCGAGAGTAGGAGGATGAACACATATACACGAACACATATACACGAACACCGATAGACGCCAAAACATACACATACTACCATACATGCATATCACACACACACACACACACACACACACACACACACACACACACACACACACACACAGCCCGTAGCCTAGTAGGTAGAGCTCTCGTCTCAAACACGAGGGGTCGTAGGGTGTCAATCCCCGGCCGGGCGGGAGGACAAATTGGGCCTTGTCTCCTTTTCATGTGTTAGCCTCACGTTCACCTAGACTGTAAAATAGGTACCTGGAATAAGTGGGACGACGTTGTTGACGTCCCACTTGGGGTTGGCAAAAATGGTACAAGCGAGAGATGGTATCATATGGTTCACCTAAGCTTGATGGGACGCTAAGCCTTCGGGCGAGACGGTAACCATCTATATGTGAGAATGGTACCATACCAGATCCACCCCTAAGCCTTCGTTTCCGATGTCGCCAATTGGGCTAAAAATACAGACTACCACACACATCCACAGCCATTCCAGAAGCAGATACATATAACACCTACACATATAGGAGGCGGGAAATAACGACCATGCTCACTCCCGCAATACAACTAGAGTAAGTACAACTAGAGTAAGTACACACACACACACACACACACAGCTTACAGCCCCGAGCTTGAGACATTAAAAAAAAAATATATATATACCGGTATATATTTTATATATATATATATATATATATATATATATATATATATATATATATATATATATATATATATATATATATATATATATACTGTACATACGCTTCAACCCCATCACCATTAATTTCTGCCTGGACTACTAATGCAATTCAAATTAATATCCTAACATGCAAGATATGTTTGATGAAGTTTAATCAATATAATCTGGAAAGTTACTATAATAAGATTAATATTCTGATTCTAAGAGAAATTATACTTGTTAAGGAAATCGATGTGCTACTTGAAAATTAACTACCATGTCGCTTTTGGGCGGAATAAATTTAGTTTTTATATAAAGCACGTCTCTATCTGCTGTATATATGTCTATCTATCTCTCTCTCTCTCTCTCTCTCTCTCCACCCTATCAAGCCTTATCTTTTCCATCAAATGACGACTATTATCTAATGCATTATTATAAAGGACCCTCCCAGGTGGTATTATAGGCCCATATGGCAGGTAAGCTAATCGATTCAATTATTATATTCATATATATTTAATTAACTTTGTTTTGCACCTGGGCCATTTAATTACCTAACACCATAAGAGAGAGAGAGAGAGAGAGAGAGAGAGAGAGAGAGAGAGAGAGAGAGAGAGAGAGAGAGAGAGTCTTTAGATATTTATATTGCATAACGTTGTTTTATTCATGTATATACGTCTTTTGTTCTCACTTTGACCAGCATAATATATATCACAATGTTTAAATAAAATACAAAATAGAGAGAAAGAGAGAGAGTGTATGTGTGTGTGTGAGAGAGAGAGAGAGAGAGAGAGAGAGAGAGAGAGAGAGAGAGAGAGAGAGAGAGAGAGAGAGAGAGAGAGAGAGAGAGAGAGAGAGAGAGAGAGAGAGAGAGAGAGAACTACCACACCTATTAACCTTTTTCCTCAACATCGAACAACACATGTGACGAACATAATGTAATAATTCATATAAAGGACACCTCATGCGGTATTAGGCCCATACAAAATACACTCGATAATGTGTAAATGTTCTATGGGGCTATATAAATGTTCTATGGGGCTATATAAATGTTCTATGGGGCTATATAAATGTTCTATGGGGCTATATAAATGTTCTATGGGGCTATATAAATGTTCTATGGGGCTATATAAATGTTCTATGGGGCTATATAAATGTTCTATGGGGCTATATAAATGTTCTATGGGGCTATATAAATGTTCTATGGGGCTATATAAATGTTCTATGGGGCTATATAAATGTTCTATGGGGCTATATAAATGTTCTATGGGGCTATATAAATGTTCTATGGGGCATAAATGTTCTATGGGGCTATATAAATGTTCTATGGGGCTATATAAAATGTTCTATGGGGCTATATATAATGTTCTATGGGGCTATATAAATGTTCTATGGGGCTATATAAATGTTCTATGGGGCTATATAAATGTTCTATGGGGCTATATTATAAATACATATTTTACCTATAGTCCCATTCATTATTCGTAGGCTAAAAATCGCTATAAGAACCTCTATAACTCATTAACGACTTGAGTAATCAAGCTAATGTTTCTACCATTTAGGAAGGGTGTGGAATTTTACAGCACACACACACACACACACACACACACACACACACACACACACACACACACACACACACACATACATATATATAATGTGTGTGTGTGTGTGGAAAGATAGATAGATAGATATATAGTGTCTGCAGGAAGGAGACAGAAGGCAGGCTGTCTGTAACGAGTGTCTCTCCCCCAAAGCCAAAAGAGTGTCAGAGAGCCAAACCGCCCCGGTCATAGGATGAAGGAACGATTGATATGGTTACTATAAATGTATCTACCATTTTTTATTTTTACTTGCATCACAAACAAAGCTCCAAGGATCACACCCAAGCTCTTGACCCCCCCCCCCCCCCCCACCACCATACAGCCTTAATACACCCTTAAGGGGAGATTTCCACTTGAAGGATTTTTGTCTGGACCCCTCTCTCCCTCATGTTTAGCCCCATTGCTTTTGAGATTTTAAGACCTTTGCCCTAGTAGTTTGGATATTTTAAGACAATTTGCCCCATTTCTGTCAATTTTATGACCTTTCGTGCCGTTAAGGTGTCAATTCTTTCCTGG
>CM064544.1:1669930-1822430 GCA_032716605.1 Paralithodes platypus | reverse complement strand
CCCACAAGACACTCCACATACCCACACTAATACAATAGCCCACACCCTCATTACCCACAATACACTCCACATACCCACACTAATATACCCACAACAAACCCCACACCCTCATTACCCACAAGACACTCCACATACCCACACTAATATACCCACAATATACCCCACACCCTCATTACCCACAAGACACTCTACATACCCACACTAATATACCCACAATATACCCCACACCCTCATTACCCACAAGACACGCCACATACCCACACTAATATACCCCACACAAACACACCAGTAACACCCCCCTCCTCAGTCATAACTTAAGACATACCAGCCAACAGATTGAAGGCCAACCCATCACGTCTTATTTAGCTTGCGTAATTAACCTGTAGCCTTGAGTTACCCCCTAAACAGATGGGTGGGGGGCTTTCTTCTGGACCCCCCTTCTCCCTCATGCTTAGCCCCATTAGTTTTGAGGTTTTAAGACATTCAACCCATTAGTTTGGCGATTTTAAGACCTTTCACCCCATTTCTTTGTTAAGTCCTTTCGTACAATGATAGGTGTCGATTATATCGCTCGCCTGCAATTTAGGGGGAACTGCCGAAAAACGTACACATTTAACTCAAAGGACATAGGCCTATCAATAAATACACATAGGCCTATCAATAAATACACATAGGCCTATCCATAAATACACATAGGCCTATCAATAAATACACATAGGCCTATCAATAAATACACATAGGCCTATCCATAAATACACATAGGCCTATCCATAAATACACATAGGCCTATCAATAAATACACATAGGCCTATCAAGAAATACACATAGGCCTATCTCAATAAATGTGTCCCCTTAATTAACCTGTAACCTTGAGTCCCCGTAAAGAGACTGGTACCTTGATGCTTACTGCAGTTGTTCTATGCCTGGTGACTAGGTGTGTTGGGCCGGTTTTCTGGACCACTTTCTCCCTCATGTTTAGCCCCATTAGTTTTCAGATGTTAAGATGGTTGCCCCATTAGTTAGTCGATTTTAAGATCTTTCGCCCCATTTCTTCGTCAATATTTAGACCTTTCGTGCTAATTAGGTGTCAATTTTTTCCCTGGCGAACGATAGTGAGCCTGTAATGTTGCAAGAACCGGCCTTCGGCCGGGAAATTTTTCTACCAAAAAATGTACAAATTAATCTAGAAGGGGGATCTAATGGATGTTTTTTTTTAATTTGATGGGAGGTCTAGGGAGGAAACTAGAAAAATAATGAATACTTGCACAAATAATGAATACTTGCACAAATAATGAATACTTGCACAAATAATGAATACTTGCACAAATAATGAATACTTGCACAAATAATGAATACTTGCACAAATAATGAATACTTGCACAAATAATGAATACTTGCACAAATAATGAATACTTGCACAAATTATGAATACTTGCACAAATAATGAATACTTGCACAAATAATGAATACCTGCACAAATAATGAATACTTGCACAAATAATGAATACTTGCAAATAATGAATACCTGCACAAATAATGAATACTTGCACAAATAATGAATACTTGCACAAATAATGAATACCTGCACAAATAATGAATACTTGCACAAATAATGAATACTTGCACAAATAATGAATACTTGCACAAATAATGAATACTTGCACAAATAAGGAATACTTGCACAAATAATGAATACTTGCACAAATAAGGAATACTTGCACAAATAATGAATACCTGCACAAATAACGAATACTTGCACAAATAAGGAATACTTGCACAAATAATGAATACTTGCACAAATGACCCAAAAAGTGAATATATTTGTTTATTGTTTTATCCTTTTATTTGTTTTTAGTTTCCTCCCTAGACCCCCATCAAGCTTAAACAAATATCTGCAAGACACCCATTCAAGTGTGTATATTTTTTGGAAGAATAATGTCACGGCCGAATTCTTCTACCGAAATATTAACAAATTTATCTTGGAAGGTGGTCTAAGGGGTGTAATTTATCTTGGAAGGTGGTCTAAGGGGTGTAATTTATCTTGGAAGGTGGTCTAAGGGGTGTAATTTATCTTGGAAGGTGGTCTAAGGGGTGTAATTTATCTTGGAAGGTGGTCTAAGGGGTGTAATTTATCTTGGAAGGTGGTCTAAGGGGTGTAATTTATCTTGGAAGGTGGTCTAAGGGGTGTAATTTATCTTGGAAGGTGGTCTAAGGGGTGTAATTTATCTTGGAAGGTGGTCTAAGGGTGTAATTTATCTTGGAAGGTGGTCTAAGGGGTGTAATTTATCTTGGAAGGTGGTCTAAGGGGTGTAATTTATCTTGGAAGGTGGTCTAAGGGGTGTAATTTATCTTGGAAGGTGGTCTAAGGGGTGTAATTTATCTTGGAAGGTGGTCTAAGGGGTGTAATTTATCTTGGAAGGTGGTCTAAGGGGTGTAATTTATCTTGGAAGGTGGTCTAAGGAATGTAATTTATCTTGGAAGGTGGTCTAAGGGGTGTAATTTATCTTGGAAGGTGGTCTAAGGGGTGTAATTTATCTTGGAAGGTGGTCTAAGGGGTGTAATTTATCTTGGAAGGTGGTCTAAGTAAGGGGTGTAATTTTAAACTTGAAGGAGGTCTAGGGAACAAACTAAATACCTTCCATTAATGGACCCCTTGGAGATACAATTAGTGCTGGGAAATGGATTAGTTCCCGGTGCAATGGGTACAGAAAACGGGTAGCATGTGTACAGTAGAACTCCTGTAGCGAGGGAAGAGTTACGTAGAGTTATTTATATACACTGACTGCACAGACCTTGCGGGCCCTATTAGGCAGTCCGGACTTAATTCTAACAACATTTTGGGACCTTGGGGATATTAAATTTGTTAACGCTCGATAAAGGTCTTCGGTGCTAACCAAGAACCATAGAATAGATCTGTATGCTAATATGTTCTCTAGGTAACTCCTTGTTTAACCAGTGTGACCAATATGGTGATGGAGAGAGAGAGACAGAGAGAGTGTGTGTGTATGTCTGTGTGCGTGTGTGTGTGTGAGAGTGAGTGAGTACAAAGGAGTACAAAGGAAATCAAGCAACAACAGATCTAGTGACCCTTCTAGGTTGCTTGTTCTCCAAAACACTGAGGATCAAGTGTCCAAACAGTGGTTTAGAGTGGGTAAGGGGACATTGGAGTGAACAAAGAGTGAGAGAGAGAGAGTGTGAGTGAGTGAGTGAGAGAGAGAAACAGTGAGTGTGTGGGTGTGGGTGTGGATGTATGTATGTATGGTGTGTTTGTGTGCGTATGTATGTATGTGTGTGTGTGTGTGTACCGTGTGTATGTGTGTATTTTTTTTTTTTTTTTTTTTTTCTATATATTCCAACTACTCCCTCTCGGGGGAGTACCTGTATGTACTGTACGTGTGTGTGTGTGTGTGTGTGTGTGTGTCTGTGTGTGTGTGTGTGTGTGTGTGTAGCCAACCAGCGTCCCTAAGTGAATGACATACAGTAATAGGCTGGTAATTTTAACACACAACTACCAACCCATCCTGTTTATAACCTTAAGGGGAGATCTCCACTTGAGGGATTTTTTTCTGGACCCCTTTCTCCCTCATGTTTAGCCCCATTGCTTTTGATATTATAAAACGTTTGCCCCATTAGTTTAGCGATTTTAAGAACTTTCACCCCATATTAAGACCTTTCGTGCAATTCAGGTGTCGATTTTATCCTGGCGAGCGATAGCTAGCCTGTAATTTAAGATAAACCGGCCTTCGGCCGGGACATTTTTCTACCGAAAAATGTACAAATTTATCTTGAAAGGGACTCAAGGGGGTGTAATTTTAAGCTTGATGGAGGTCTAGGGAACAAACTAAATACCTCCCCTTAATGTATGTTCCGTATGCAGATTGCCTGATACGCTTTTCGTTACGCTTCTTATTAACCCTTTCAAGAGACTGGGACGCCTCTCTTTCGTTTATTCTGGGCCCCCCCCCCCCCCCCGCCTGTAGATAATTTTTGTTATTTTTGGGGAGGGAAGATTTTCCGGTTCCTTTTAAATTGCAGGCTCGCTTTCGCTCGCCAGGAGAAAAATGATACTTCCTAAGTGGCACGAAATGTCATAAAAAAGGTGTTAAAACTGCCAAACTAATGGGCCGAACGTCTTAAAAATCTCAAAACTAGTGGGGCTGTACACGAGGGAGATGGGGTCCACAAAAACCCTTAAGGGGAGGTTTTTAGTTTGTTTGCTACTCCTCCAGCAATCTTTAAATTTCACCACCTTGACCCCCTTTCAAGATAAATTAGTACATTTTTCGGTAGAAAAATGTCCCGGCCGAAGGCCGATTACTCTTAAATTACAGGCTCGCTATCGCTCGCCAGGATAAAATCGACACCTAAATGGCACGAAAGGTCTTAAAATTGACAGAATGGGGCGGAAATATCTTAAAAATCACCAAACTAATGGGGCAAACGTCTTAAAATCTCAAAAGCAATGGGGGCGAGACATGAGGGAGAAAGGGGTCAAGAAAAAAGTCCCTCAAGTGGAAATCTCCCCCTAACATTCAACCACAGCACCAACCCCTTTGTAACCTTAAGGGGAGATTTCCACTTGAGGGATTTTTTTCTTGACTCCTTTCTCCCTCATGTTTGGCCCCATCGTTTTCCTAATGTTAAGACGTTCGCCCCATTATTTTGACGATTTTAAGAACTTTCAACCCATTTCTGTCAATTTTAAGACCTTTCGTGCAATTTAGGTGTTGATTTTATCCTGGCGAGCGATAGCGAGCCTGTAATTTAAGAGGAACCGGCTTTCAGCCGGGACATTTTTCTACCGAAAAATTTACAAATTTATCTTGAAAGGGGCTCAAGGGGGTGTAATCTTAAGCTTGATGGAGGTCTAGGGAACAAACTAAAAACTTCCCCTTAAATGTATGCCCTGTATTCCGTATGCAGATTAGTATATTTCCTGATACGCTTTTCGTTACGCTTTTTATTATCCCTTTTAACCTGTGCTGTACCGGCGACGTCTATTTGTTTTTGTATGCGAGCTGCATTTAGACGATTTTGTGCAGTTTAAGAAGGATCTGTGGTTAGTAGAAAGGGGCAAGCCAGATATTTCGCAGCCTGTTAACCCTCTCCGACATATGACGCGATTTTGAGCCTATTAGGGATACTTTAAAGCCTTTGTTACCATCAGGGGTATTTATAAACCTTTAGTTTAGTTACTTCAACCTCTGCAGTTGTCTTTGAGTTAGCTGTGTTGAGCCTATTAGGGATACTTTAAAGCCTTTGTTACCATCAGGGGTATTGAGAAACTTTTAGTTTAGTTACTTCAACCTCTGCAGTTGTCTTTGAGTTAGCTGTGTTGAGCCTATTGGGGATACTTTAAAGCCTTTGTTACCACCAGGGGTATTTAGAAACCTTTAGTTTAGTTACTTCAACCTCTGCAGTTGTCTTTGAGTTAGCTGTGTTGAGCCTATTGGGGATACTTTAAAGCCTTTGTTACCACCAGGGGTATTTAGAAACCTTTAGTTTAGTTACTTCAACCTCTGCAGTTGTCTTTGAGTTAGCTGTGTTGAGCCTATTGGGGATACTTTAAAGCCTTTGTTACCATCAGGGGTATTTAGAAACCTTTATTTTAGTTACTTCAACCTCTGCAGTTGTCTTTGAGTTAGCTGTGTTGAGCCTATTAGCGATACTTTAAAGCCTTTGTTACCATCAGGGGTATTTAGAAACCTTTAGTTTAGTTACTTCAACCTCTGCAGTTGTCTTTGAGTTAGCTGTGTTGAGCCTATTAGGGATACTTTAAAGCCTTTGTTACCATCAGGGGTATTGAGAAACCTTTAGTTTAGTTACTTCAACCTCTGCAGTTGTCTTTGAGTTAGCTGTGTTGAGCCTATTGGGGATACTTTAAAGCCTTTGTTACCACCAGGGGTATTTAGAAACCTTTAGTTTAGTTACTTCAACCTCTGCAGTTGTCTTTGAGTTAGCTGTGTTGAGCCTATTGGGGATACTTTAAAGCCTTTGTTACCATCAGGGGTATTTAGAAACCTTTATTTAGTTACTTCAACCTCTGCAGTTGTCTTTGAGTTAGCTGTGTTGAGCCTATTAGCGATACTTTAAAGCCTTTGTTACCATCAGGGGTATTTAGAAACCTTTAGTTTAGTTACTTCAACCTCTGCAGTTGTCTTTGAGTTAGCTGTGTTGAGCCTATTGGGGATACTTTAAAGCCTTTGTTACCATCAGGGGTATTGAGAAACCTTTAGTTTAGTTACTTCAACCTCTGCAGTTGTCTTTGAGTTAGCTGTGTTGACCCTATTGGGGATACTTTAAAGCCTTTGTTACCATCAGGGGTATTTAGAAACCTTTAGTTTAGTTACTTCAACCTCTGCAGTTGTCTTTGAGTTAGCTGTGTTGAGCCTATTGGGGATACTTTAAAGCCTTTGTTACCATCAGGGGTATTTAGAAACCTTTAGTTTAGTTACTTCAACCTCTGCAGTTGTCTTTGAGTTAGCTGTGTTGACCCTATTGGGGATACTTTAAAGCCTTTGTTACAATCAGGGGTATTTAGAAACCTTTAGTTTAGTTACTTCAACCTCTGCAGTTGTCTTTGAGTTAGCTGTGGGCAGAAAACTAATTTTGAAGAGGTAATTATAAGAGTGAGAGAACTCTATTTCTTCTTGCTAATCAGGCAACCTCTGCGTCATATGAGCCTGACAGGGTTAATTGCTGGAAGCCCTTTTTAAACGGAATAATATCGTCTAACAGCAGCGAGAATAAAGTTTAAGGAGGGATGGTTCACTTTTTGGACGTTTTTTGCATGTATTCATTATGTTTCTAGTTTCTTCCCGAGACCTCCATCAAATTTAAAAAAAAAAAAAAAAAACATCCATTAGATCCCCCTTCTAGATTAATTTGTATATTTGTCGGTAGAAAAATGTCCCGGCCGAAGGCAGGTTCTTCCAACATTACAGGCTCACTATCGTTCGCCAGGGAAAAAATCGACACCTAAATAGCACGAAAGGTCTAAATATTGACGAAGAAATGGGGCGAAAGATCTTTCAATCGACTAACTAATGGGGCAAACATTTTAACATCTGAAAAGTAATGAGGCTAAACATGAGGGAGAAAGTGGTCCAGAAAACCGGCCCATCTCCCCTTAAAGGACGTCACCGGTACAGAACGGGTTAAGGGGAGGTTTTTAGTGTGTTTCCTAGACTTCCATCAAGCTTGAAATTACAGCCCCTTGACCCTCTTTCAAGATAAATTTGTACATTTTTCGGTAGAAAAATTTCTCGGCCGAAGGCCGAATCCTCTTAAATTACAGGCTCGCTATCGCTCGCCAGGAAAAAATCGTCACCTGAATGGCACGAAAGGTCTTAAAATGGAGTGAAAGTTATTAAAATCTCCAAACTAATGGGGCGAACGTTTTATATTATCAAAAGCAATGGGGCTAAACATGAGGGAGAAAGGGGTCAACAAAAAAATCCCTCAAGTGGAAATCTCCCCTTAAGATAAGGTTTGACTAATCCAGGACTTGTTTTAGGAGAGGCGACTCTCAATAAGGCACCGCCAAATATGCAAAACATTAATAGGTAATATTAATGCAGCATTGCAAATTATGTTCTCGTGGCTCCATAAATTATTTCAATTTCCACTAAGACACAGAAACAGTTGAGGATAATGTGGGGACAGATTTAACCCGGTTTCCAACAATGTATTTCTAGTTAATGACTGGTTTACATAATGAGGTTGGTCACATATATACCTTTGTCCAAGCCGACACATACCGCTTGCCTACCGAACATTGTCGGTAACATCGTCAAAAATGTTTACAACCAGTCGTATTGATCTACCGAACATTGTCGGTAACATCGTCAACAATGTTTACAACCAGTCGTATTGATCTACCGAACATTGTCGGTAACATCGTCAACAATGTTTACAACAAGTCGTATTTTTCGCAATTGATCTAACGAACATTGTCGGTAACATCGTCAACAATGTTTACAACCAGTCGTATTGATCTACCGAACATTGTCGGTAACATCGTCAACAATGTTTACAACCAGTCGTATTGATCGTCAACAATGTTTACAACCAGACGTATTGATCGTCAACAATGTTTACAACCAGTCGTATTGATCGTCAACAATGTTTACAACCAGTCGTATTGATCGTCAACAATGTTTACAACCAGACGTATTGATCGTCAACAATGTTTACAACCAGTCGTATTGATCGTCAACAATGTTTACAACCAGTCGTATTGATCGTCAACAATGTTTACAACCAGTCGTATTGATCGTCAACAATGTTTACAACCAGACGTATTGATCGTCAACAATGTTTACAACCAGTCGTATTGATCGTCAACAATGTTTACAACCAGCCGTATTGATCGTCAACAATGTTTACAACCAGTCGTATTGATCGTCAACAATGTTTACAACCAGACGTATTGATCGTCAACAATGTTTACAACCAGTCGTATTGATCGTCAACAATGTTTACAACCAGACGTATTGATCGTCAACAATGTTTACAACCAGACGTATTGATCGTCAACAATGTTTACAACCAGACGTATTGATCGTCAACAATGTTTACAACCAGTCGTATTGATCGTCAACAATGTTTACAACCAGTCGTATTGATCGTCAACAATGTTTACAACCAGTCGTATTGATCGTCAACAATGTTTACAACCAGTCGTATTGATGGTCAACAATGTTTACAACCAGTCGTATTGATCGTCAACAATGTTTACAACCAGTCGTATTGATCGTCAACAATGTTTACAACCAGTCGTATTGATCGTCAACAATGTTTACAACCAGTCGTATTGATCGTCAACAATGTTTACAACCAGTCGTATTGATCGTCAACAATGTTTACAACCAGCCGTATTGATCGACTATATGAAGGGCACAATTACTCCCTCAGTTTTCAAGATGGAGAGCCCATTCCAGTGCAAAATATTCCAGAAATATTTCCAGAAAAATGCTGATTATCGAATGTTGGCTATAAAAGCTCTCATGTGATAGTGGCTTAAGGGGAGATTTGCACTTGAGGGATTTTTTTCTCGACTCCTTTCTCCCTCATGTTTAGTCCCATTGCTTTTCTAATTTTAAGACGTTCTCCCCATTATTTTGACGATTGTAAGAACCTTTGACCCATTTCTGTCAATTTTAAGACCTTTCGTGCCATTTAGGTGTCGATTTTATCCTGGCGAGCGATAGCGAGCCTGTAATTTAAGAGGAACCGGCTTTCAGCCGGGACATTTTTCTACCGAAAAATGTAAAAATTTATCTTGAAAGGGGCTCAAAGGGGTGTAATCTTAAGCTTGATGGATATCTAGAGACCAAACTAAAAACCTCCCCTTAAGTTCTGTTCCTCGCTGTGATTTTACGTATGAAAATAAAATCGTATGAATGACTGCATAAGAAACTACACGCACAATTCAATCCTAAGAAACTACACGCGCAATTCAATCCTAAGAAACTACACGCGCAATTCAATCCTAAGAAACTACACGCGCAATTCAATCCTAAGAAACTACACGCGCAATTCAATCCTAAGAAACTACACGCGCAATTCAATCATATGAAACTACACGCGCAATTCAATCCTAAGAAACTACACGCGCAATTCAATCCTAAGAAACTACACGCGCAATTCAATCCTAAGAAACTACACGCGCAATTCAATCATATGAAACTACACGCGCAATTCAATCATAAGAAACTACACGCGCAATTCAATCATAAGAAACTACACGCGCAATTCAATCATATGAAACTACACGCGCAATTCAATCATAAGAAACTACACCCGTAATTCAATCATAAGAAACTACACCCGTAATTCAATCATAAGAAACTACACCCGTAATTCAATCATAAGAAACTACACGCGCAATTCAATCATATGAAACTACACGCGCAATTCAATCATAAGAAACTACACGCGCAATTCAATCCTAAGAAACTACACGCGCAATTCAATCATATGAAACTACACGCGCAATTCAATCCTAAGAAACTACACGCGCAATTCAATCATATGAAACTACACGCGCAATTCAATCCTAAGAAACTACACGCTCAATTCAATCATCTGCGATATAATTCCTCGCATAAGAGTCACGGAGAGGAGCAGAACTAATGGGGCAACTGTACAGTAGCGCTAATAAGTCATGTCTCCGCTATCATTACGTTTTTGCTCACTGTGTGTTGTATTAATGTCTGTCAGATGTTGAATAAGGTGTGTAAAGATAGGAACATGTTTTTATTTCTCACTCAAAACAATGAATTAAGGGGAGATCTCCACTTGAGGGATTTTTTTCTTGACCCCTTTCTCCCTCATGTTTAGCCCCATTGCTTTTGATATTATAAAACGTTTGCCCCATTAGTTTAGCGATTTTAAGAACTTTCACCCCATATTAAGACCTTTCGTGCAATTCAGGTGTCTATTTTATTCTGGCGAGCGATAGCGAGCCTGTAATTTAAGAGGAACCGGCCTTCGGCCGGGACATTTTTCTACCGAAAAATGTACAAATTGATCTTGAAAGGGACTCAAGAGGGTGTAATTTTAAGATTGATGGAGGTCTAGGGAACAAACTAAATACCTCCCCTTAATACTTAGATAGTTTTTATACTAAATATTGATCGACATATACTGGGTGCCGAGCCATCACTTATTTGACCGACTGTACCATCGGCCTAATAAGTGATGTCTCCCCACCAATTATGTTTTGATCATTAATTGGTTTCAGCAATATTTACACACGATTTCTTCTTTTTGAGTGAGATATACCACCATGTTCCTACACTTACCCACCCAATTCAACATCTGACAGACATTAACCCCATTAACTAATTCTTAAGCTGCACAATATCGTCTATGTATAGCTAGAATGTAATTAAAAAGACGTCGCCGGTACTGAAGGGGTTAACTAATAGAGATCCTGTACTTAGAGAGACTTGGAAAATCGGCTTACGCTTGGATTAGAGAGTTGGACTACTATGGCGGAGGACTTTTTTTTTTTTTTTTCTATGTGAATGAGGGAGACAAAAAGCATAACTGCCGGCAGCGAGTGCCTCCCCCAGATTTGAAAGAGTGACAAGGCCAAAATTAAGGAACGTTCGAGCTAAATTGCCCGGACACACGTAGTTTGAAGCAATTTAAGTCATAGGAAGAGGGAAAGACTGATTTTTGGAGAGAGTTCCAGAGCTCGGCAGTTGAATAGACGAAAGTCTGAGAATAGTGTTTCACTCTTAGGTTGGAGAGTTGCACAGAGTAGTGGTGGGATTGTGTTGCAAGGTGGGTACTACGTACCCTACGTAGAGGAGGTGGTAACACTGGGAAAGCTCCGAGGAACACTGATTATTGTAATAGCGATAGAATAGCGAGAGAGATGCAACATTGCGGCGAAGAGAGAGAGAGATTGCAGAGAGTTGGTGAGTGGACGGGAGTTAATGATACGAAAGGGTTTCCTTTCTACTTTGTCCAGGAGTGCGGTGTGAGAGGTTCCTCCCCACACATGTGAACAATACTCAATACAAGGACGCACTGTGCCCCTGTACAGAGCAAGAAGCTGTGCAGGTTACTATAGGGTGTCCAGTAGCTCTCAAAAGACATGATGAAGGTAGGTCTACACCCCAATTAACCTCGCCTTAAGGGGAGGTATTTAGTTTGTTCCCTAGACCTCCATCAAGCTTAATATTACACCCCCTTGAGTCCCTTTCAAGATAAATTTGTACATTTTTCGGTAGAAAAATGTCCCGGCCGAAGGCCGATTCCTCTTAAATTACAGGCTCACTATCGCTCGCCAGGATAAAATCGACACCTGAATGGCACGAAAGGTCTTAATATGGGGTGAAAGTTCTTAAAATCGCTAAACTAATGGGGCAAACGTTTTATAATATCAAAAGCAATGGGGCTAAACATGAGGGAGAAAGGGGTCAAGAAAAAAAAATCCCTCAAGTAGAGATCTCCCCTTAAGCTGCTGCCCCGTTCCCGCTCCTCAACCAGCGTGCATAAGCGCTTTATTGAGTCCATGGTCAGTCTCCAGTCTTAGTAACAGACAAACTACCTAGCGCGAGTTTTTATTGATTTGACTTTGATTTGAGGAGAGATATCCACTCGAGGGATTTTTTTTCTTGACTGGTTTCTCTCTCATGTGTAGTCCCATTGTATTTTTCTAATTTTAAGACGTTCGCCCCATTATATTTACGATTTTAAGAACTTTCAACCCATTTCTGTCAATTTTAAGACCTTTCGTGCCATTTAGGTGTCGATTTTATCCTGGTGACCGATAGCGAGCCTGTAATTTAAGAGGAACCGGCTTTCAGCCGGGACATTTTTCTACCGAAAAATGTAAAAATTTATCTTGAAAGGGGCTCAAGGGGGTGTAATCTTAAGCTTGAAGGATATCTACGGACCAAACTAAAAACCTCCCCTTAACTGGTCCTATTTCCTGGGTGGTCTAATTTTGGATTCCCCCTGTTTCGCCCCAGACTATCTCTATTAATCCTTATAGCTACCATATATCCTTCCTAAGCTTCATATAATCGTCTAAAGGTAGTTGAGATCAAATAAGAAAATACTTCACTGGTACTGGAAGGGTTAAAGCTTTGGGGGCCCCTTCGCCAGTAGCTCCCAAGATACACGATAAAGGTAGCTCTACACACCAATTAACCCCGCCTTAGTAGCAACCCTTCCCGTTCTTCAACCAGCGTGACTAATCAGATGACGTGCACGCAATCTCGGCCGGCCGCCGAGGTGAATAATAATGAAAACTAATGGGGCTAAACATGAGGAAGAAAGGGGCTAGAAAAACGACCCACCTCCCCTTAACATAAAACAAAACATATATATAATTAAATATACTTTACTGTATTATATGAAATAAATTATTATGTTTTTACGCCAACCAACTTCACATATAAACTCAATTAATGAAATCAACAAATACATGTGGCACTCCGAGGACTCGAACCCAGGATACTCACATCGAAATTCCACGCACTATGCATTACGCTATCAAGACAGTCGTTTTTTCTGGACCCTCTTCTCCCTTATGTTTAGTAATAAAAAATAAAAAAATTAACATATGCCTGGGTCTAAGATACAGTACGGGCCGATCCAATGACCACCCATAACGAGGGGCGTCGCGCTCCTTGGTGCCGCTAGAAGAGTGGCGAACACATCAAAAGGTATCAAAAGGTAAGGAAGGCTGAATTACCCACTAGGGACCCTGGAAGTTAACTATTACCTCTACTACAAAAACCGGTACAATGGTCGGTTCATCTACATAGGTAAACAGCTATAGTCTATTCACCTTAAGTAGGCGAGAAATCATTACCCCTAACCTCTGTAACTCAAAACGACTAGAGTAATCGAGCTAATATGACTACCATTAGGGAAGAGTCAGTGGAGGAATAGATGTGGAAATTTACAGCCAATTTGCTCCAGCCTTTTTTGAGTTACAGAGGTTAGAGGTCAGGATTTCTCGCCTACTTACAGCGAATAGACTATAGGACCCTGGAAGTTAACTATTACCTCTAGTACTGCAAAAACCGGTACAATGGCTGGCTCATCTGCATAGGTAAACTGTGGCAGTGTGCTATAATAGTTTACCTGCATTGTACTTACCTGCTGAGTGGCTTTTCTGTTTTTTGGCTATTACTGACGATTCTATTCAGATTAGGAAGGTTGTATGGAAATTAGAGGGTTGTTTTAGATCGTTTTGACCTCCATCAAGCTTAGAAAAACACCCCCTAGACCCCCCTTCAAGATAAATTTGTATATTTTTCGGTAGAAAAAATTTCCGGCCGAAAGCCGGGTCCTCTTAAAGTTGCAGGCTCGCTATCGCTCGCCAGGAAGTAATAGACACCTAAATGGCACGAAAGGTCTTAAAATTGGCAATGAAATGGGGCGAAAGGTGTTAAAATCGCCAAATTAATGGGCCGAACATTTTAAAATCTCAAAACTAATGGGGATAAGCATGAGGGAGAAAGGGGTCCAGAAAAACGGGCCTCTCCCCTTACTTGTTGTGTGACTTACCTGTTGTGTGACTTACCTGGTGTGTGACTTACCTGTTGTGTGACTTACCTGTTGTGTGACTTACCTGGTGTGTGACTTACCTGTTGTGCGACTTACGTGTTGTGTGACTTACCTGGTGTGTGACTTACCTGTTGTGTGACTTACCTGTTGTGTGACTTACCTGGTGTGTGACTTACCTGTTGTGTGACTTACCTGTTGTGTGACTTACCTGTTGTGTGACTTACCTGTTGTGTGACTTACCTGTTGTGTGACTTACCTGGTGTGTGACTTACCTGTTGTGTGACTTACCTGGTGTGTGACTTACCTGTTGTGTGACTTACCTGGTGTGTGACTTACCTGTTGTGTGGTTATGATTTATATTCAGATTTCAGATTAGGAAGGGTATATGGAAGTCAGAGGGTGGATTGAGGTATTCTTGACCCATGTAATTCCCACGCTTCGTTCCTAGGCTGTATAGCATCGTCTAATGATAGCCAGAATAAACAGCCAAAACACGTCAAAATCCTCACAAAGGGTTACTTTTTAGATCAAAGCACATGTACAGTATTCCACATAAGTTTTAGATTCCTCGTGTGATATGTAGTCTGTTCGTTAATTATATGTATGAAGAAGAATAACGATGCGGTTTCTTTTATGAATTCGATCAGATCTTTTAACCACTGCATAAGAAACTACACTCTAATTCAATCATGGGCATTATAGTTCCATGTATGCGATCACGGAGAGGAACAGAACTTATGTGGGCAACTGTACCTGAATAGTTGACGAGGCAGAACAACATGCAGCTTAAGAAGGATCTGTGGGAGTATAAAGGATCAAGTGAGATAGTTCGAAGCCTGTTAATTGTTGGAGGCCCTTTCGTAAAATGAATACAATTAATTAACGTAATCAAATCTGAAAACTAATGGGGCTAAACACGAGGGCGAAAGGGGGCCAGAAAAACTATTCATCTCTCCTTAAAAATGTGGGTATCTAGCGAGGAAGGAAGGAAGGAAGGGATTAGGAATGTCGGGGGTGATCTTGTAATGGCTGGGTTGTTATGGTACTCCACCCTTATAGTGTGTGTGTGTGTGTGTGTGTGTGTGTGTGTGTGTGTGTGTGTGTGTGTGTGAGAGAGTGACTGTGTGTTTATATATGTGTGTGTGTGTGTGTGTGTGTGAGAGAGAGAGAGAGAGAGTGTGTGTGTGTGTGAGAGAGAGTGTGTGTGTGTGTGAGAGTGTGAGTGTGTGTGTCTGTGTGTGTGTGTGTGTGTGTTTGTGGATGGGTGAGAGTGTGTTGTATGTGTGTGTTGGTGTTTGCCGGTTTGTATGTGTTTGTGTGTCTGTGTTTGTGTCTGTGTGTGTGTGTGTGTGTGTGTGAGAGAGAGAGAGAGAGTGTGTGTGTGTGTGAGAGAGAGTGACTGTGTGTTTATATATGTGTGTGTGTTTATGTATGTGTGTGTTTGCGTATGTATGTGTTTGTGTGTCTGTGTGTGTGTGTATATACTGTGTGTATGTGTGTGTGAGAGGACTGGAGTGTGTTTGCGTATTTGTATCTGTGTGTGTGTGTATATACTGTATGTTACTCAGTTACTTGTTCGTCAAGGGGAATCCACGCAATGTGAGCTAAGCTCATTATTATCGCGCCTCCTTAACTGGGAATGTATTGCGTGAAATGCATGTTAAGTGTTTTATGTACTGTTGGAATGGCTGTGTGTGTAGTCTGTATTTTAGCCAATTGGCGACATCGGAAACGAAGGCTTAGGGTGGATCTGTATGGTACCATTCTCACTATAGACGGTACCGTCTCGCCCGAAGGCTTAGGTAGCCATCAGCTTAGGTGAAACCATATGATACCCATCTCGCCTTGTACCATTTTTGCCAACCCCAGATGGGACGTCACAACGTCGTCCACTTATTCCAGGTACCTATTTACAGCTAGGTGAACTGAGGCTAACACATGAAAGGAGACAAGCCCAATTTGTCTCCGCCCGGCCGGGGATTGAACCCCCGACCCCTCGTGTGTGAGACGAGAGCTCTACCTACTAGGCTACGGGCTGTGTGTGTGTGTGTGTGTGTCAGTCCCATTACTTCTTTTGGATTTATTATTACATTGATGTTAAATTTAAGGAAAAGTGCAAAGCAATGTATCTTACTTTGTATCAATAGATTTGGTTTTACTTCAATGAATGGGTCAATACGCCATGACAGTGCGTAGCCGCACTCATCCTCCGACTCCACTCTGGGGCAATTTATATTCAGGTTCAGTTATTTCGAAACCTAAAAGATCCGTTCTAATACCAAAATATAAGCATATGTAATTAACCTGAATTAATTATACAAGTCAAACCTTTAATAATCACCTTTTTCTATTTGTTGCAGATTAATCCAAAATTCGAAGTCTCTTTTTGGTAAGTACTTGAGAATAAATTAAGCATACATTTTTGTATTTGCTTATCATATAGTATTCTATTTTGTAATAAGGTTTGTTCTTTTGCCTCGTATTTCTTTGTTTATGTTTTCGTTTTCCGTCTCTCTCTCTCTCTCTCTCTCCCCTTAATATTGACAAGGAAATGGGGCAAAACGTACTAAAATCGACAAACTAATGGGGCAAACATCTTAAAAGCTAAAAATCTAATGAGGATAAGCATGAAGATATATATATATATATATATATATATATATATATATATATATATATATATATATATATATATTAAGGACAAATAGCTACTTTAACTGTAATCAAGGATTTTTGCCTCGCGCCGAAGGTTCCTAAATACGGTAGCGTCACGAAATACCTCTAATTACAAATAATTACGATAATTACAAAAAAAATTCAAACTCATTTCTCCACAGGTTGAAACACAGCGAACTAAATTAATAGATTTAAGGGCAGATTCGTTTATTTTTTTGGGTGGATTATTTAATATATATATATTTTTAGTTTCCTCCCTAGACCTCAATCAAACTTTAGAAAACATCCATGAGATCCCCCTTCTGTATTAATTTGTACATTTTTCGGGAGAAAAATTTCCCGGCCGAACGTCGATTCTTCCAAAATTACAGGCTCACTATCGTTCGCCAGGAAAAAATCGACACCTAAATGACACGAAAAGTCTTAATATTGGCAAAGAATGGGGGCTTAAGGTCTTAAAATCGACAAACTAATGGGGCGAACGTCATAAAATCTGAAAAATAATGGGGCTAAACAAGAGGAAGAAGGGGGACCAGAAAAATGACCCATCTCCCCTTAACCTTTAAGGGGAGGTATTTAGTTTGTTCCCTAGACCTCCATCAAGCTTAAAATTACACCCCCTTGAGTCCCTTTCAGGATATATTTGTACATTTTTCGGTAGAAAAATTTCCCGGCCGATGGCCGGTTCCTCTTAAATTACAGGCTCGCTACGCTCGCCATGATAAAATTGACACCTGAATGGCACGAAAGGTCTTAATATGGGGTGAAAGTTCTTAAAATCGCTAAACTAATGGGGCAAACGTTTTATAATATCAAAAGTAATGGGGCTAAACATGAGGGAGAAAGGGGTCAAGAAAAAAATCCCTTAAGTGGAGATCTCCCCTTAATAACCATTCTTTTAACTATTCTTTTAATTGGGTATTTTCTGGGGCATCTATCGCCTATTGATAATTTTCCGCTTTAAAGGTAAATTATCGAGGTATTAATTATTTGACCTTGTAAATTAACTGTGGTACTAATTGAACCTTTTCTTAATCGGTGTTTTTCGGTAAAATATTAATTATTTCACCAAATTTCATAGTTTAATAGAAGGCAGAACTGATGTATAGTATATATGGTAAATGACATAATTATTGATTATCTGAACTTGTAAATTAATTGTGATACTAATTTCTGCTTCTGTTAATCGGTGTTTTCGGTAAATTATTAATTCCCAAAAAGTTATAGTTTATTAGAAAGGCGAACAGCTGCTATATGTGGACTAAACATGAGGGAGAAGGGGGTTCAGTAAAGCCTTAACCCTTAAAGAGCGGCGGCGGACTTAAGTCCGCCTCCAATTTGCAGCAAGTTAGGAGCATTATTAAGGCTTTTAACCCCTTCAGACTCATATGACGCAGAGGTTGCCAGATTAGCAATAAGAAATAGAGTTCTCTCACTCTTATAATTACCTCTCCAAAATTAGTTTTCTGCCCACATCTAACTCAAAGACAACTGCAGAGGTTGAAGTAACTAAACTAAAGGTTTGTAAATACCCCTGATGGTAATAAAGGCTTTAAAGTATCCCTAATAGGCTCAAAATTGCGTCATATGTCGGAGAGGGTTAAAGGGTTAAAATCGAGTGCAAATGGCCGGGAGTGCAGCGGGCCAGACAGCCGACTCCCAGGGCTTACCGCCGCCCATTAACTCATGTTCCCTGTGTTCTTGAGAGGCCGGCAGTGTAGCCAGTAGTGAGCATAGCTGGGAAAAATATGCCGCTATATGCTAAACTCCCATGTTACTGGTATCACTGTATGAGAACCACGAGTGCTACGTAGCTCGTTCTGGTCTCATTTTGAAGCTTTTAGCGCCTAGTTTTTTGCTGAATACATTTCTGTTCATGCAGATACTTGATTTATCATTCAGGAGGGCCTGAATATGCCCAAATAAGCCCCCCCCCCCCCCCCCGCTAGACAAGGGTTAAGAGTCATTTGTTGGTCTTCCACATATCTCTCCAATTCAATGTATTTTCTATATATGTCTATCTAAACCATCTATCTATTCCTATGCCATCCCTCCCTCTCTATCTATCCATCTATCTGTCAGATTTCTCTTGCTAGGTTATTTTTATGTGAATGAAGGAGACAAAATGCATTCCCTGTAACAAGTGTCTCCCCAAAAGATGAAAGAGTGACACAGAGCCAAAATCAAAGTATACGATAGAGTCAAAATGTCTAGTTGAAGCAGTTCAAGTCGTAGGATGAGGGAAAGATAGAAGGATAGATATGGGTGTTGTTATGCAACTATATAGGGTAGGTAGGTAGTAGTAGTAGTAGTAGTAGTAGTAGTAGTAGTAGTAATAGTAGTAGAAGGGTAGTTATGGGTGTTATTATGTTACTATATAGGGTAGGTAGTAGTAGTAGTAGTAGTAGTAGTAGTAGTAGTGGTAGTGGTAGTAGGTAGTGTTATGGGAGGTGTGCGTCCCTGAGCATTCTATTAGTGGACATTCGTTACAGTACCGCTTCTGGCGTACCTAGCCCACTTTTTGTTATACTGTCAAGTGTGTTATGAGGTGTGTGTGTGTGTGTGTGTGTGTGAGAGAGAGAGAGAGAGAGAGAGAGAGAGAGAGAGAGAGAGAGAGAGAGAGAGAGAGAGAAAGAGTGTGTATGTGTATGTGTGTGTGAGAGAGGATGTGTGTGTGGGGGTGGGTGTGTGAGAGAGTGGGTGTGTATGTCAATAATAATAATAGTGTGTGTGGGAGTGAGAGAGGGTGTGTGTGTGTATTGTGACCTTGACCTTCGTTTTCTACTCGCAACCTTTCCTTTTAGTCTCACACATTCCATTTTCTTTAGTTCTTATTTTCCTTATGGCCATAACTCTCCTAAACCCCAAAACTCTTCCCTCATCCCTGGCATTCTCCTCTCTCTCTCTCTCTCTCTCTCTCTTTCTCTTTCTCTCTCTGTTAATAATATTCTTACTTTTCTCTCTCAATCATATTCTCACTTCTCTCTCCTTGTACCTCACTCACTCACACTCTCTCTCTCTGTGCCTTCTACTTTACTGTCCTGTTCTTCCACTATAAACTGTCCCTGTCTAGTAGTAGGCCTATTAAGGCCGGACCACAGAGTTGGGACCGCAATTTTAAGGTTTGTGTGGTCTGAGTATCTGTGTAACTCTCTCTCTTTCTCAATCTATCTATCTATCTATCTATCTTTTCTTTTTCTTCTTTCTCTCTCTCTCTCTCTCTCTCTCCTATAATAACCCCAATACATCATTTCTCCACCGGCCCATTATCAATTTTAGGGTGGGCTACCGAGGCCTAAAGTGCTGTCAAGATAGTTAATGGCTGAATCAACCCTTTAGAAATTTATAATCTATCTATCTATATATATGTCTATATCTATCTTCATATATCTATCTCTATCTTATATGTGTATCTATCTATGTATCGATCTATCTATCTATTTATTTATGTCTGTATTATCTATATTCTTGTCTTTCTATATCTATCTATTAATCTCTTTATCTCTCTCTCTCTCTCTCTCTCTCTGAGTGGTGGGTGGGGAGAGCCTTCTGCTTTGCTATCCTAACCTTCGACTTTGTAGCAAATTCTGTGTTAGCATCAATTCCGGACTGCCTAGTAGGGACCGCAAGGTCTGTGCATGTATGTAACTTTATGTAACACACATACTCACTCTCTCTCCTCATAAGTAGGCCATGAATATTATTCGTAACTCTACCTTCGTTCTGATAATCTTCCTCGTAGCACAGACTAATAAGGTATGACTAATGTAAATATATTCATAGTAAAGAACATTTTAATATACAGTACTGTATTGAAGTGAGTGATTGGCCTTACTAAGCAATTTGAATAATGATGTATGACTAATGTATAATAGAACGATATTCATAGCACCCAGATTTTAAATATACTGATATACGAGTGATCGCCCGCACTTAGCATATTATTCAAACGTGGGATAAAAAGGTGCTCAACATGCGCTTTAATCATACGATAAAAAAGTATGTACTGTAACACTATCTGGTCCGACATCTTGTGGGTTGTATCTATCAATCGCCATGATCCCCGAAGGCGAAGAGGTGGCCACGAATGAATCACCTCCATGCATCTCTGTTAGCCGGCGCCCTTCAAGTCAAATTTTAACATTACAGTATTTAATAAAAGAATGTCTCGGTCAAAGGCTGATTTCTTCTCAGGCTCACTTGCTCGCCCAGAAAAATATTTATGCCTGAATAGGGTGAAGCGCCTTATTATCGCCAAAATATGGGGGGAATATATTTGAGATTCTATAGATTCTGTATTGAACTTTTGTGTGAACATCTTTTTTAATTGAATTGAATTAAACTAATGGAGCGAAACGGGAGATCCAGAAAGATCCCCCCTCAGATCAAATAGGATCAAGCATACGATAGAAAGTACCTGTGAAACATATCAAGTTCAGGTATATCTAGAGTGATGGATTACGCATGACTAATATATAATGAAATGTTAATACTCCAGACGGTAGCTTCTTGTATCCGTTTAACCCTTTCTGGTGCAGGGTGGGTCTTTATGAAGCTGCCCCAGGGAACATATGTAATTACCGGGAATAATCCACTGCTCTCATCTACAAGGCCGTATTTCCTTACTGATACCCCTTTCATAGTAATTTAACATTTATGCAATATGACCTGGTCAAGCCTCAAACCTGGGTTATTGGAGGTGTTTGGTGTTGTGGTGAAATTAATAAAATATAGATTAATAGCGCAGCAGTTCAGCACCAAACCAGCTAGACCACCAACTACAAGCGTTGGAAGATAGAGGAATGATTCTAGATCAAGCAAGACAAGTGGTAATAAATAGGAATGAATGGAGAAAGCTTGTGAATAGATGAGTGATAATGCAGTCGTTTGGGAGAGGGGGTCGGGCGCCAGTTGGACTAGATAATAGTCAGTCAGGCGCATGACTTGGGGAGCCGGTATATATAAAGGGTCTTGCCTGGATGTGTGGTGGGCGGGCTCTCGACTCAGCCACCACCAGCTATTGGGTATATGCCTGTGTGTATATATATATACATATATATAGGAAGGGAAGGGAACATATATAGGAAGGGAACGTCATCATCGGACTACGATGGACTACCATAAGCAAGTAAGCATATATATATACGGTATATATATATATATATATATATATATATATATATATATATATATATATATATATATATACTGGTACTAGCTATAAAGTAATTTAGAACATAAAAACAACAGAATCAAATTATTTCTTTATTAGAATAATATTTCATATTCACAAGTCACAGCAACCTACTTAAATACAATATAATTAACACAATAACAATTAAAATATTCTTGTTTTATATTCAAATATAATGTAAAACAAGTTTTCTGGATATAAAAGTAACTATCGCATTGTAAACGGTAGTTTTTCCCTTCTGAGCATAATGGATTGCAGAGAAATACATATAAATACTGTACAGTAGCTACATCAACAGTAGAAGTTTATAAGAATATCAATGATGTCTATATACACTGTAAATATTATTACCTTTAACAATATCAATGATGTCTATATACACTGTAAATATTATTACCTTTAACAATATCAATGATGTCTATATACACTGTAAATATTATTACCTTTAACAATATCAATGATGTCTATATACACTGTAAATATTATTACCTTTAACAACTGCCGTCATTTGGGGGAAGGGGTCGGGCGCAAGTTGGACTAGATAATAGTCCATCAGGCGCCTGGCCCGGGGAGGCAGTTTATATGAAGGGTGCGCCTGAAAGTGTGGTGGGCGGGCTTGTGGCTTCGCTCTGCTGCACGTCTGCCTGCCGAGATCGGAACCTCTCCGGGTGGTCAGGGGCCGGGGAAATGCTGGAGGGACCTTGGTGACCCTGGTCTCTGGGTTTTCTCCTTGATGACCTGGATGTGTGTGAATTTGTGTTTTGTTTGTTAATTGTCCCTATTCTGGCTCTGTCTTGGGTCGGCCACCCCCAGAAAAGGGAAAAGGGGGAAGAAAGGGAAAAAAAGAGGAAAAGCGGGGATTGGGCCTGAGTACAGTATATGGATGGATGAACAACTACCAAATTTCTATCAATTAAATTTCTACTTAAACTATGTATGGAAACAATAGGAGATATATGGGGATGATTGAGTTGTATAATTAGACAATCACATAGACAAATATTAACAAGCTTCTTTCAAATATATTTGCCTATACCCTGTTCCAAGTAGGTAGTCCAGATATCACGAACCCTAACCTCTGTAATAATCTAATTTATTAATTCCACACCCAACACCAAACACCTCCCAATGAAATTACTGAAAGCATATGATCCACCCGGGATTCGAACCTGGGTTACCACATACAGATCTAAATCCATTACACCAAAAAGAGCTAGAGAAAATGGGGTGTAAATTTCCACACCCATTCCCTGGCTGACCCTGCCCAAACGGTACCGTAGAAATATTAGCTTGATTATTGTAGTCGTTTGTGAGTTATACAGGATAATGTTCAAGAGATGTGGTCTACTAAATTGGAATAGGGTATAGTAGCCTACAGTGTCTCGTTCTTAAGGTCGCCGGTAGCCTCTTCAGAACGTAATAACCTTGCTCTTCTTCTTCTTCTTGTGCACTTTAGGTTGAGGGGAGGTCTGTTGTGTCTCCAAGGCTTCCACTTGGGTTCCGTCCAGTCGCTCTGCACACACCGTCTCTTTCTCTTTCTCCACCTAAAACCATATGGAAGAATGTTTTAGAGACACAAGATGTTAGGCTCGAATAATAATACATTTAATGGGAATGCAATGACTTTAGTAAGATCACCATCCATATACAATACAGTATATATATATATATATATATATATATATATATATATATACTGTATATATATACAGTACCGGTATATATAAGTATATATAAGTATCTTTCCTGTATCTGCCTGGCTATCTTCATAGTCAGGCAAATACAGGAAAGATACTTACTAAAAGGCAAGGATCTTTACTTTGTTTGTAGACCTGGAGAAGGCCTTTGATAGGGTGCCTAGAGATGTTGTGCAGTGGGCTATGAGGAAACTTGGTGTGGAGAGTGGCTGGTGCGTGTGATAATGAAGATGTATGAGGATTCGCGAAGTGCGGTGAGGGTGAAGGGTGTACTGAGTGATGAGTTCGCAGTCCATGTTGGAGTCCATCAGGGTTCAGTGTTAAGCCCCCTCCTCTTTATTATGGTCTTGGAGGCACTGTCTAGAGTTTTTAGAGGCGGACTCCCGTTGGAACTGTTTTATGCAGACGATTTAGTCCTAATAGCTGACAGTCTGCAAGATGCTGAGGCCAAATTCAGAGAGTGGAGAGAGGGCATGGCGAGCAAGGGTTTAAGAGTCGATATTAACAAAACCAAGGTTATGCATTGTAGATTGAGACGAGGTAATGTGGAAAAGAGCGGTGCATACCCATGTGCAGTGTGTGGAAAGGGAGTGGGCGCTAACTCAATTCAATGTAGCATCTGTCGATGTTGGGTACACCATGGGAGTAAGAACTGTAGTAGAATAAAGGGACCCCTGCCGAAGGATAAGTCAGAAATAGAGAAATTTGAGTGCGTAGTGTGCAAAGGCGAGCTTGTGTTAGGTGATGATCCTGTGGCTGTGAATTTTGGAAATGAGTCTTTGGAGCTGGTGAACAAGTTTTGTTACCTAGGAGATACCATCTCTGCCGGTGGTGGGGCCGAGGCTGCCACTGTTACTAGAATTAGGTGTGGCTGGGGGAAGTTCAGAGAACTGATGCCAATCCTGACCATGAAAACAATGCCTCTCCCCCTGAAGGGAAAGGTGTATGCCTCATGTGTTAGAAGTGCAATGACGTATGCCTCAGAAACATGGGCCGTTAAAGTAGAGGATGTCAACAGAATGGAGCGTAATGAGATGAGAATGGTGAGATGGATGTGTGAGTCCAGGCTACAGAATAGAATAATAAATGTTGAGCTGAGGAGACGTTTAGGTATAAAGAGTATTAGCGAGGTGATGCGTACAAGTAGACTGGGATGGTATGGACATGTGGAGAGAATGGATGAACAAAATTGGGTGAAAAAATGCAGGTCTGTGATTGTGCAGGGAGCTGCACCAAGGGGTGGACCGAGGAAGACCTGGGATCGGACTATACGTGCCGATCTCAAATCCAAGAACTTGACAAGTGAAGCAGCCCTTAACAGGGTTGCCTGAAACGCCGCCATTAGGACAAGAGACTGAAACTGCACTTATGTGTGGAACACTCAGTCTTAAAATGTTATGTATGTATATATATATATACAGTAAAAGTCCGTTAATCCGACGACCGATAATTCGAATCTCCCAATAGTCCGAATTTTTCAATTTGAGGCCAAATCCGAATTCACCCGATGGTCCGAATTTCAAGAAGTCCCAAAGTCCCCTTTTTGAGGCATTAGGCCACTCAAATGACACATAATGGAGCACACACATATCATATGTTCATGAATTCACTTTAAAAGTTTACCATTGTCATTGTAGCCTATTACATACTTCAAAACATTCAGATTAATGGTCAAAGGAAGCTACTGATATAAACGTAAACACCTTCTTCTTCCACATCGTCTGCTAGAGAGTTTGTTTTGCTCTTGAACGCATCCTTGGGACGCTCCGATGTGCTACTGGCTTGCACCGCATTTTCTGCAAGCGCATTCAGTCTTGAGCTTGAAAACGCACCTTTGGACGTATTAGTCTTGAGCTTGAAAACGCACCTTTGGACGTTCCGATACGCTACTATTTATAGTTCAGTGATCGGAGCGTCCCAAGGGTGCTTTCAGGACAACAAGACAAGGGTGCTTTCAATACAATATAATATAACAGAGCACGTCACAAAAGGAAAATCACAAAATGAAAATTACAAGAACCTCTCAGGGAAGTGCCGTTGTTAAGGCATTACTTCCCGAACCACATCTGATCTGACTGAAAGAGCAAGACAAACTCGCTAGTAGACGGAAGAAGAAGAAGACGTTTATATCAGCAGATTCCTTTGACCATTAATCTGAATGTTTTGAAGTAGGTAATAGGCTACAATGACAATGGTAAACTTTTGAAGTGATTTCATGAACATATGAGATGTGTGTGTGCACCATTGTGTCATTTGGGTGGCCTAATGCCTCAATGTTTTCGTCATACACAGGTTCATAGGGGTAAAGTCCGATAATCCGAAAAATCCACTAATCCGAACGAGGGCCGGTCCGCTGCCCTTCGGATTAACGGAAGTTTACTATATATATATATATATATATATATATATATATATATATAGTATATATATATATATATATGCCTACTCAGGCACATATCCCATAGCTGGGAGTGGCCAACTCGAGACAGTGCCCGAACAGAAACAACATTTAGAGTTCCAATTCTTAGGGTCCGGAACCACTTTCGTGTTCCCTTGCCCCTTACTCTGTTTCATCTAATAAGTGAATTTTACAAAGGGAGGAGGATTCCTAGCCCCCTTCCCCCTATACAGTACAGTACTGTAATTAATTTATAATGTAAGATTTACTTGACTCTATACCATAATCGTTCAATGGGTACGGTATATATTTTGACCTGTACAGTACAAAATATACTTATCTCTTTTCGACAAAGTCTGAAAGATCAAAATAAAAATCTGAACAACGAGATTCTGTCAGAATATTTATCACTCTCTTTCCAACAATATATGAAATGTCTAGGTGAAAATTTAAACAATAGAATTCAATCTAAACATTTACCTCTTTCTATTGGACAATTAGTTAGTTATGTAGAGCAGATTAACCAGACCACTGAGCTCCATACGGAACTCTCATAGGGCTGGCTCTATTGGACAAAGTCCGGATACTTAAGTAAATGTTCGGACATCCAATATCCGGTTCAAATGATTAAAGTCTGAAAGACCGAGGGGTTTCATACTTCCAGACAGGGTGTTCCCCCCCCCCCCCCCCCCCCCAATTAGTCTGAAAGAGGAAGGCTTTACTGTACAGTACCGGTAACTTACCATAATATCTGGACAGTCTCTGGCCAGGTGTTCCACGGATCCACAGCCCCTACAGGATCCCCCCTCGGGGTACAGGCCCCGGGGGTTGTCCGGACACTGGCGGGAGATGTGGCCAACCTTCTCACAGATGTAGCACGTGGCGTGGGAGAACTCGGGGCCATCAGCTTGCTTCGCGGTGCAGTTACGCGAGATGTGCTCCGTCGATCCACACTGTAAAATAACAAAAGCACTGTATTAACCCCTTCTATACTGGTTCCGTCCTTGTAACTTTATTTTTGCTACTCTTAGACGATTATATTCAGGTTAAAAAGGGCCCCTGCAATTAATAGGTTTCAAATGATCTCACTTAACCCTTTTTACTACCACAGATCCTCCGTCTTAATATAGCTAGAATAGAATAAAAAAGACGTCGCCGGTATAGAACGTAGTTAATATATGAAGGTATTAGACTAAGTTTCACATGGTGAAACACATACAATAGCACTGGATATATCAAAGGCATTTGATAGAGTCTGGCATCAATCCTTATTGTCGAAGATGTCACACTACGGCCTTGCATCATTAGTTCCACTAATTTCTTCTTATCTTCATAACAGAAAAATATGTGTAATGGTAGATGGCCTTTATTCTCAATTTAACTCAATAAATGCTGGTGTTCCCCAGGGATCAGTTTTGGCCCCAATTCTGTTCCTCATTCATATCAATGATCTCATATCTACCACTCATAATCCAATACATTCCTACGCAGATGACTCAACACTCCACAGTTCCTTCACATTTACTAATTCTGTCACCCAACCCGATCTTATAAATTCAAAAATAAACACTGCAATTTCTCTAAACCAGGACCTTTCTAGAATTAATGGATGGGGACAAAAGAATCTAGTTTCCTTTAATGCACAGAAAACCAAGTACATTCAATTTTCTAACCGACAGAATCTCACTGACTCCCATATATTTGTTAATGATGTAAATATTCCCACTTCCCCTAGTATTGACATTCTCGGTGTAACATTAACTACTAACTTGAGCTGGACACATTATGTTAGAAGCATTGCTAAGAATGCCTCTAAAAAACTGGGACTCCTGTACAGAGTTCGAGAATTCTTCACTGACGAGCAGTTGGCCGTGATATATAAAAGTCATGTGCGTTCTCAGATGGATTACTGTTCACCTCTGTGGGGTGGAAGTGGAGTGGTTGCATTGAGGCAGTTGGACAAAATTCAAAATAAAGCTATTAGATTAATCAATAACCCTGCAATCACACAGGACCTTCCTACATTATCCATACGAAGAAACGTTGCATCCCTTGCATTATTCTACAGATATTTCACAGCAATTGTTCCGAGGAACTTGCTTCAATTGTGCCGCCTCTCCACATCTTTCCCCGTAGAACTAGGGCAGCTGAGAGCGCCCATGAATTTACACTTTCTCCTCCACAATGCAGAACTTCTGCTTATCAGAATTCATTTATCCCCAGAGCTACTACTCTTTGGAATTCACTTCCCTCGAATTGCTTTCCACAAACTTACCATCTACAAATGTTTAAATCCAGTTGTTACAAACATTTTATGAATGGAGGATGCCTTTAGGCACATGGACCTTTTTGTTTTATCTGTGTTTTCCTTCCTCCGTTCATTGTCTCTTTTAAAAAAAAAAAAAAAAAAAAAAAAAAAAAAAAAAAAACAAAAAAAAAAAAAAAAAAAAAAAAAAAAATATATATATGATGGAGATGAGCTGCTTGAGGAGTATGTGTGGAGTGACGCATAGAGACAGATTGAGAAGTGAAGAGGTACGTAGGAGAGTGGGACAACAGGAACCCCTATTGGCCAGAGTGGAAAGAAGGGTGCTGTGCTGGTATGGACATGTTGAACGAATGGGAGATGAAAAGCTTACAAAGAGAATATGAGTCCGAAACAAAAGGGGAAATATATTGAGAGATAGTGTGAAAAAAGCGTTGGAAGATAGAGAGATGACTGAAGAACAGGCAATAGAAGTGGTGATGAATAGGAATAAAGTGGTGATGAATAGGAATGAATGGAGAATGATTGCGAGTAGATAGGTGATAACACGGTCGTAGGGGTCGGGCGCCAGTTGGACTAGATAATAGTCCGTCAGGCGCAGGGAGCCGGTGTATATAATTATGAAGGGCCATGCCTGGAAGTGATGTGTGCGAGCATTGTGGTGCGCTCCGCTTTGTGTTTGCCTGCTGAGACCAGAACCTCTCCGGGAGGTCTGGGAATCTTTTGCTGGAGACCCCAAATGGGGTTCCTAATACTAACCGTGTAACAAATAGTTGCGTTGTCACCGTTAAGCATGGGACAAGTGTCGATGAAGTGTCCCGGTTGGCGACACTTGAGACACAGAGACTTCCTTGACCTCTTGAGCTCTGCCTCCTCCTTCCTGCGCTCCTTCTTCATGATCAGGTTCACCTCATCCTCGGGCAATCCCTCTTTTCCCAGTTTCTCTGTAGAATACGGTTGGTAATTAGTCATTCATATTATCACTAATCCACCATTTAACTTACAAATAAACCTAATTAATGAAAATAATTAAACTAATGAATACATGTGGTACTCCAAGTATTTGAACTTGAGGATACTTGCACCAAAATTCTGCTCACTAACCATTACGCTATCAAGTCAGTTAGATTAGATTAATTAGATTAATATCCAGTATCTGATAAATGGATATTAATTGTAGTCATATGCTAGACTTATAACTGTCTTGATGGTGTAATGGTTAGAGCATTTAAGTTCTGCATGAGATACTGTATCCTGGGTTTGAATCCCAGGAGGATCACATGCTTTCACTAATTTCATTCGGGGTGTTATTGGTGTTGAGAACAATGTTAAAAATAATATTCAAATAATACAGTATGCTATTAGTTCATTTTAACAAGACAATAAATCATATGCATTTATTTTGTTTTTGTATTTTTACTTTATAATATAGGTTTGCAAAATTTTCAATGCATTACTTTCACATAGTAGGCAACTTGGACTTTAGAACAAAAAATCCTGCCACAACACTGCCCCACCATGTAAACACTGGCCGACTCTGGTGTGACGCCAAACGGCACCCAGGCAAGACTAGTAGAGTCCTCTGTGGCACCTATCCACACCCTACCAACTGTATTTTTAGCTATTTTTAAATATTTATGTCTACAGCTGTTAACTTCCTTATAGCCTGAAACTCGCAAGTGGTTAATCCCCTCCCCCCCCCCCTCCCCTATTTTACGGTACACTCACTTTTCAGCTTGGTCAATCTCTCGGCACCTTCCTCCTTGACAAAGTAGCCATCGAACTTCGCCACCTCATTACTCTCCGGCATCTGAAATAAATAAAAATGTATGTATATATGTACTGTACATACCGTTATCAAGCACATACCCCATAGCTGGGGGTGGCCGATTCGAGCAAACCAAAACAGAAACTGCACAATTAAAATGTAAAGAAATTAAAATGTAAAACTTGCAAACTAAACAAACCAAAACTGGGACGATACAAGATAAAGGTAAAATAACTTATCAAAATCGCTATGTGGAAACAACGCTTACTAAAATCAAATTTATGAAATAAAAAAAACACAATAAAAAAGAAGGGCTCATCATAATCACAAGACAATGCACAGTCATGCAAAAGAAAACACTCTGCGGCGAATCATTTTCAATTGACCGCTGCTTTTGTCTTTATAATATATAGAATAACTAAGACTAAAATTAATGGACTTGGCTTTCGTTGGACAATGTGATTTTGATTATTTCTTTTGTCTTTATATTGCGTCGTTCCTGTTTTGGTTTGTTTATTTTGCAAGTTTTACATTACAATCTGCAACAAAACACAACACAATAAACTGTGTTGGTGGTGTAATAGTTTAGATGCTTATGTTCTGGGTGTGGTGTCCCGGGTTCGAATCCCGGGAGGACCATATGCTTTCATTAGTTTATGCAAGTGCATTGGGGTTTGAAATTGATCATTAATGTTAAGAATGGGGTGTTACTTAATACAATTATGCACAAAAAAAAAATGCTACCTGTGCCGTCTGTTCCGTGGTAGTATCATCAAACGTCTGCGGCGAATCATTTTCAAACGTCTGCGGCGAATCATTTTCAAACGACTGCTCCTTAGCCTTCCCAGCCGTCCCTTCCCTCAGAGCCTGCACCAACAGTCTATTCCTGTAGCGCTTGGATTTCTTGAGGCCCCGCTGGAGTATCGTTTTCTCCCGGGTCATGTGGAACGGCGTGGCTCCGTTCCTGGCTCTCTGCTGTAGGGTGTTCTCCATGTCCTCCCGCTGTTTCTCGAGTAGCTCTACGTCGGATCGGAGCACCCAGTACTCATCGAACTTTGTCATCAGGTCGTTTTCCTCAAAGACCAATGGCTCGCTCTTCGGGTTTCCACGAACTGAAAAATTATTAAGTCGCTTTAATTTAAACCTATTTGGTCGATGGAGAGTATTTTTGGACCTCCCTTGTTTCGCTCCATTTGTTTAGAGCTTGTATGATGTTTCACCCCATTAGTTTGTCGACTATGGAAGAGCAAGCTTTGGAAATTAAGCGTGGGGTGGTTAAGTGGTGGATAAGTACTTTGAGGACAGAATGCCAGCAAAGATACATGGAAGTCAGGTGAATAGAACAGCTGGTAGTGGAAGAAAACATGGTATGGGGGAAAAAAATAATAATAGTAAAAAAATAGACCAAAGAAAAATATCCAGACAGTGCAACGGACATTGTGACACGGGCAAAGATAGAATATTTGGCCAAAGTAGTCTGGAGGCGTTTCTACCACGGCCATCTTTTAGCAAAGGGATTCCCGGGAGAAAGCAAGGCATCGGAGATGATAATGATGATACTGTATTAACTATTATCGTTCTTAACACCATTAAGACAGAGAGAAATTTTGTTTTATTACATATTTATTACAGAAAACACTAGCTTATAACGTTAATATTACTTCTTCATTTAAAAATCTCAGAAACTAGAAATGTGAAAGTCTAAAGTTGCAAATTACAGGTCTCTCTCGATGTATGATTGGGTTACGTTTCTGATAACCCGATCTTTAATATAAAAATTGTATAGCAAACCGTAGAATTAATGGGGTAAATGGGGATGTGTGCTCGGATCAGCCAAAACCAAAACACAAACCCCTAAAAGTTTATAATAATATAGTAAATTGGAGCATCGGATACTGAGGGAGACCTGTATAATCTTACTACAGTACCGTACTTACTAGTATAGTGTTGCCATTTGTCCGACTTGTTCACTTTCTGCTGCTGCTGATCCTCTTCTTCATTTTGTGTTTGTTCCTCTTCTTGTTGTTCTTGTTCTTCGTCTTGATTTTCTGGCAGCTTGTCTTGATTGTTTTCTCGCAGGATTTCTTGACTTTCTTGCAGATCTTGATTATTCTCTTGCACGATATCTTGATTTTCTTGCATGATATCTTGATTTTCTTGCATGATATCTTGACTTTCTTGCTGGATTTCTTGATTTTCTTGCACGATATCTTGATTTTCTTGCACGATATCTTGACTTTCTTCAAGGATTTCTTGATTTTCTTGCTGGATTTCTTGATTTTCTTTCAGGATATCTTGGTTTTCTTGCAGGTCTTGATTGTTTTCTTGCAGGATATCTTCACTTTTATCATGAATTTTTTTATTTTCATTCAGGATATTATGACTTTCTTGCAGGTCTTGATATTTTTCTTGCACGATATCTTTATTTTCTTGCGGGACTTCTAGATTGATTTGTGGATTTCCTTTGTTTTTCTTCGCCCGCTTCTTCTTCTTCTTATCCTTCTTGTTTGTCCTGTCCAAGATGAGTTTGGGGGCGCTTCCGTCGTCCCCCTTCTGTTCCGCCACCATGCGCTTCTGTTCGTAGATCAGTTCTATCCGCAGCTGGTTGTGCGCTTTACGTTTGGCTTTCATCATCTTCCGCATCATCTAGAATGGGTAGAAAGTCTTAGAGTGAGAATATTTATCATCACTCACCATTTATCTCCTATCTGTCTATTTATTGCCGGACGCTATGATCCCCGATAATGTCGGACAGGTTGGGAGAGGTATCCTGACCAGGATTCGAACCCACTCACTCCAGGTATATGTGTGAGAGTTGGGCACCGTAACCACTCGGTCATGAGCAGATACGGTGCCCAACTCTCCCACATATAGGCCTACCTAGAGTTGGGTGGGTTGGATTCCTCTCTCCCAATGAATATAGAGTTTAGTATTATGATATATTATAATGTAAAACTTGCAAAATCAATTGTAAATAGTAAAAAATAAGAGAAAATCACATTTTCTGATGAGTACCGGTAACTATTACGGCATCCCAAGAAAAAGATGACCCATCTTTCTTACTACAGGATCTCTAATAATGACCCCTACCCACCTCTTTCTGTCCCAGACCTTCAGCATGTAGGCTAGACTTTAAATCATTTAGCTTCTGGACCATCTCTGTCTTGACCCACATATTTTCATAGCGGGTCATGCGGGAACCATCCTCGTATGGCAGGTCGAACCAGGTCCTCTCTGTTCCATCCTGTATAACAAGAGTATGAACATAAGTATAATTTAAAACTTGCAAAATATACAAACCAAAACAGGGACGACACAATATAAAGACAAAAGAACTTATCAAAATCACTACAGTATGTGGAAATAACGCTTTAGTAAAATAAAATCCAGACCAGATAATTAGTTCAAAGTCACAGTATGAAAGAGAGGGTTTATTTACAGTAAAGTGAAACATAAATATGAACTACCGGTACCTTAAACACCTTCACCCTATGGCCCGCCTTATTCAGGGTGAATGTGGGAGGAGCATTTTCTTTAGCATCAGTCTTGCCTTTCTGCCCCTTCTTCTTCTTCTTTGGTTTCTTTGTGCTTTCATCGGATCCGTTGACGTTCTTGGTGTCTTTTTCAGTGCTTTCTGTTTTCTTTAGCTTCTTTTTCTTTGGTTTCTTGGTGCTTTCCTCGAATCCATTGACGTTCTTGGTGTCTGTATTCTTTAGCTTCTTCTTTTTTGGTTTATTGGTGCTTTTCTCGGATCCGTCGACGTTCTTGGTGTCTTTTTTGGTGCTTTCTGTATTCTTCTTTAGCTTCTTCTTCTTTGGTGCCTCCGTGGTTGTGGTATCATCTTTATTATCGAGGGCCTTCTTCCTCTTTTTGTTCTTCTGGGGCAAGCTTTCGGTAGTGTTGCTGGATGCCTCGGCTTTCTCCCCTTCTTGCGTCGTGAGGGCCTTCTTTTTCTTCTTCTTCTTTAGAGGTGTTTTACCCTCCTGTCCTTGCTCCTGTGTATTATCATTGGGTACATTATTTTCAGCTTTGTTCTTCTTTGGGGTCTTTAACTTCTTTTGTGGTGAATTTTCCTTTGCATTGCCATTCTGTATGTTTGTCTCTTGTGTTTGATTATTACCGGTAACTTCATTCTTCTTATTATTAGCCTCATTCTTCTTATTATTAGCTTCATTCTTCTTGGGGGTCTTCTTCAACTTTTTTGCTGGTGATATTTTCATGGTGTTATCATCTTGGCATTGTGCATTAGTCTCTTTTATGCTGTTATTATTTTCATTCTTCAGGGGCGTCTTCTTCAACTTCTTTTGCGGTGACTTTGAAGGTGTGTTTCCATCCTTTCCGTCTTGCTCGTGGATATTGTTGGTCTCATTCTTCTTAGGGGTGGTCTTCAGTTTCTTCTTGTTTGGGGTGGTGGTAGTTGGCTGGCGTTGTGTGACCATCTCGGCCCAAGGCGTGGGTTCCTCCAGCATACGTTTGTTGCTGCCCTTGGACCCATCTGAACGGGCAAACCGCACCATCTTTCACGGCTCTCTGTAAAAAAGATCATATGAGTTCTAACATCCGCCTCCGGTACCATACTTGACTAGTTTAGCAGCCTAATTTTACAGTTTTTACTTTAATATAATTTTTCTTTAGAGAATCTAGAATAAACACAAAAAACTAACCGACTATCGATTTCTAAATACAGTACCGTATATTGGGGAGATAAACTCCAGAATCCAGATAATGAGACTCTTAAGTTTTCTAGTTATGCTTTAGTTGGAAAATTTGATAAGGTACCACATAAGAGATTGCTATCTAAGCTTGAGACGATAGGATGTGTCAGGGGGAGTTTGCTGAAATGGATGGAGAGCTATTTAACAGATAGAGAAATGAGGACCAACATTAGAGGAACTTACTCATCGTGGCGGAAAGTTGAGAGTGGTGTGCCACAGGGATCTGTGTTGGCGCCTCTTATGTTCCTTATGTACGTGAATGACCTGCCGATAGGCATAAACTCCTACATGTCAATGTTTGCAGATGACGTAAAAATTATGAGACAAATAACAAATATAAGTAGTTGTGAGGAGCTGCAAGGGGATTTAGATAAAATATGCGAATGGAGCACCAAGTGGAAAATGAAATTTAATATAAATAAATGTCATGTGTTAAATATGGGAAGAAGTGTGAATAGACCAAATTGGGAGTACAGGATGGGAGATAATATAATTAGCAAGGCCGAAAAAGAAAAGGATTTAGGGTTGATTATACAAGATAGCTTGTCGCCAGAAAAACATATTAACAAGCTCTTTAGCGGAATGTATGAAATGGCCGGGAATATGAAAGTTGCTCTGAACTACTTGGATGCAGCATTTCACACAACCACTTACGCCAACAACACAATCTACACTCAATGAGAGCTCTGTGGGAAAGCCCGATCGTGGCCATGGCCTTCCTCAGGGACTCGGGGCTGTTCGGCCAGGCAGCTTAGGGAACAACAACGATAACAACTTGTAAAAATCGTCCCCAGTGTTAAACAGGATAGGCCTAGGCTATTTACCCAAATATCACTTTCCTTTCCCCCCCCCCACATGACTTATTGGCATTATCATATAGGCCTAGGCTATAGGCTATTGCCAGCAGGGGGCAAATAACAGAAAAAAGTCAAAATAAACGGGAACGTAACCGAAAGCGTACGACTTGTAAACAACCGTAGGCCCTATGCCCGGATACTAGGCTAGCCTACATCCTTCCCCAAATTTGTTATAGTCTTACCTTATCCAGGGAACCCTAGCCTACTGATGCACGGATTGGTGTTTTAGGCTAGGGGTAAAACACCGATAAAGGTACTCTGGTCTCACCTACCATAATTGCGAACCTCCAACTTCAGGTGGGGTTTATACTTCGTTTTTTTTCTTCATCGGTTTGTTTACACAAAACAGCTGGAAGCACACACTATCAATTGTCACCTTAAAGGTAAAATATATCATATTTAAGCATTTTCATAGGTCCTACAAGGTATTAAGTGAATATATCTGCGAGGCAGAGCAAGATTCGCCGATTAACGGTGCGGACAAGGTCTAAAACTTTCTTCATATTCACAAAACTAGATCACCTGCATGCAAAATGGCTGCCGGGACAAGACTGGTAAGGTTTTGGCTCAGTGTGGTCGAATTCTTGAGGTACCGTATGAAATGTACCATGTGGCAACAAACAGATTTTTATGAAAACGTACGCGATTTTTGCGGTCGGTCAATAAATGTACCATTGTTTTGGGTGGCCTGATGCTACCTTTATCGCATAAATCTACCTATTATATGTTATATTCTATATATTTCAAAGTAAGATATGGTCACCATAAGTGTATAAAGTTGAAGCCAAAGCCATTTTCCGAACTACGATGTCTAATGGTAATTTTTTGTAATTACCTTGCAAATAATGGCTATTAATCGCGAATTGTGTAATAAATATGGGTTACATTTATTTATTGACATGATTTTATGTAGTTTTCATATATAATTGAAGATTAGTGTAATGGATTAAGAACTAAGAAGCCAGTCTTACTCATTCAGTGAAGAAAAATGGCGGATTTTCGGTTTCTCGTCATATTTCAGGCTAATATAGAGAATGTAGCTTTAGTATCAGCATTTCCACACATGATTTACAATTGTGAATAACTGAACGTTGTGTATGACAACGAGGAGCTGCTTAAATTGGTGAAAATACGATAATATTGAGACAATTCTGATGGCCTAACATCGACTTTGGTAAGAAGAGTCGGGAGGAAAAAGAAAGGAAATAATAGGAGACCCCAGAGGAGATGGTGGAACCAAGACATCGAATCTGCCAGAAAAAAAAGAAAAGAGAGCAACCGAAGGTGTAGAAGACTAAGGAGGTCCAAGGACAACGGTGAGAATGAACGGGTCGCATATGAGGAAGCATGGGAGGAATACAGGAAGCACAAAAGCATAACAGGAGGTTTAATAAGGAAAGCGAGAGTAAAAGCCGATAAGGATGTAGTAGATGAGCTGAAGGCAAGAGGTGGTGAGGTCAGCAGAGAATGGTATGACTTCCTAAGGGGAGAAAAAGAGAGTGAAAGAGTGAATGTGGAAGTAATAATGGTGAACGGAAGAGAGGTGAGAGGGAAACCGGAGAAAGCTAGGGCAGTAAAAGAATTCTGGGAAAACATAGGGGGTGCGAATGAGGTGGAGGATAGGGGCGAACCCAACCTGATAATAGGAAGAAAGATACCAGTAGATGAAAATATGGATTACGAGATCAGTAGAGAAGAGATAATGAAATGTGTCAAGAAACTGAAGAACGGTAAAGCCGCAGGAAACGACGAGATCCCATATGAATTCTACAAAGAGGGTGGGAATGGAGTAATTGAAGGCATGTATGGACTTTTTAAGAAAGTATGGTCAGGAGAGAGGGTACCGTATAAATGGAACGAGAGCCGGGTGACCCTCCTGCACAAAGGGGGTCACAAGAGTAAGAAAGAGCTGAAAAACTACCGACCAATAACGCTAACGGACACAATTTCCAAGGTGTTCTGTGGGGTGCTGAATGAAAGGCTGAAAGGGATCTTTGAAAGGAACAGAGTGATGGGAGAAGAACAGAATGGGTTTCGAGTGGACAGAAGAGGGGAAGATAACATGTTCGTAGTGAGAGAAGTGATAGAGAATACGAAAAAGTCCGGACGGAAGGGATACTTCGCCTTCCTAGACATAGAGAAAGCATATGACAGAGTGAACAGGTACAAGTTGTGTAGGCTGCTTGAAACAGTAGGAGTGAGTGAAAAGATAATAAATATTATAAGAAGTATGTATGAGAATACCAGGGCTAGATACAGTATGGGGGATATAGAGACAGACTGGGTCGAAAACAAGCGTGGAGTTAGACAGGGCTGTGGGCTATCCCCCCTCCTGTTTGGGATGTACACAGAGGAACTAGCTGCAAGAATGAAAGAAGCCGGCAGGGGAACACTAATTGGGAACGAACGTCTGGGTATCTTGCTATATGCAGATGACGTAGTGATCATGAGCGACAACCGAGAGGATCTGCAGAGGATGCTAGATGTGGTGTCCGAATATGGGAATGATCTGAATGTGAGTTTTAGCAGGGAGAAAAGTAAAGTATTGGTAGTGAATGGAGATGAAACGGATGTGGGTGCGACGTGGCTACTTGGGAATAATATAATTACCCAAACAAATGAATACAAGTACCTGGGAATGACAGTGGATGCAAGAGGATGCGAGAAAACAAAAGATGAGAGACTAACAAGAGCGAGCCAATGGGTGGGAAGACTTGGCAGTGCTGCAAGGTGTAGAGCGAACAAGTATGAAGTAGTGCGAGGAGTATGGAAAGGTATGGCGGTGCCAGGCCTGATGTATGGTCTGGAAACCATCCCGTGGACAACGAATGACACGGCAAAGCTGGAAGTTGCCCAGAATAGGGTCGGAAGGCTCGCACTGGGAGCGAACAAGTACACTGCAGTAGAAGCCTTGAGAGGTGACGCGGGATGGAGCTCCTTTGAAGAAAGAATAGACAAGGGAGTCCTACGGTACCGGGTCAGACTGGAAAAAATGAATGGTGATAGATGGGCACGAAAGGTGTTTGAATGGGCTAAGGAGAGTAGTAAATGGAACAAGATGTGCGACAGAAAGATAGAGAAGTACGGAATGCGTGGTATCATGATGGGGGAAAGTATGGAAATGTGGAGCCATGAGAGATGGAAGAAAGAGATCGGCAAACGGGTACAAAGCGTAGCAAGGGACGAATGGGCGGGGAATATGAGAAACAAGAGTTCACTAGAATGGTACATGTGTAAGCAACAGCCAAGAAGGGAGCCATTCTACGATGGGAGCATTGGAGGTGAACTCCTCTTCAAGGCCCGAACTAAGTCGCTTGAGCTGAACAGCAGAACATATAGATGGTCAAATGAAGGCAACAAGGCATGCAAGATGTGCGAGAGTGGGGAGGACGAGACTGTGGAGCATATCCTCCTAAAGTGCAGAAAATATGAAGGAGAAAGGCGGGTAATGCTAAGATCCATAGTGCAAGAGATTGGTGCGGAGGAATGGAATGCAGTGGTAGGAAGGTATGAATGGGGGCTCGACGGAATAGTGATCTACCTGCTTGGCCTGAACGACCTAAACATGTGGAATGAGACCACTGCACGGAGTGTTAAGGACTACCTAGAGGGAGTATGGAGGAAAAGATCAGCCTCACAATAGTGAGGCTGGGGTGAGAATGCCCACGGGGGAACAATCTTCTTTTATTCTCAACCTGTCCTTTTCCATTATAGTTTATAAGTTTATCCTAGGAGAGAGAGCCGATACTAAGGCCACACCTCGACCAGTCGAGCGTGACTCTCGCACCAAGACCAAGACCAAGGTAAGTATTCGAATTAAGTATATTATTATGTGACCTAGGTACAAAATATGCATATATATGCAAAGCTGAAGGCTTTCCGAATCATATGTAGGGGGTATAAGAAAGATATGAATTAAATTACCAATGTTATATAGATGGTACCAACGTCCGGTAACCCAGAACTTTCCACCATCCACCAATAAATTCGCCGTTTTGCGCCACTTTTACGAAGGTTCACCATGTTATTACATGGCTACCGTAAGCCGATTTTAGTGTTTTAAGTGACTTATGAATAGCTTAGAGTGTGCTCTTTATGAATATACCAATGAAAGTTATAGGCCTAGGCTATACAGAAAGTTTTTATATGCGTAATGTGCAAATTAAAATAGTTACTTTAATTGGCCGACGGTACTTTCATCGGTGTTTTACCAATCAAATTCCTGTATTTTTTATATTTTTTTAGGCCTAGGCCTATCACAAAATAGGCTACTTTGCCTCCTTCAGAACATGTGTGGGGGTTTAGCCTCGGCCTAACCTAGGCTAGGCCTATTTATAAACAATTACAAACAATGAAATTGTTATAAAACAATGCATTACATCAACAAGAATCAATATTAAATACGGGTATTAAGAAATCACGATCATACTTCTCAAAATAACCAAAGAAATGTGGGATATTCCAACTCCACGAGGGTTTGTTGTTGTCTTGCGCAGTTTGGGAATGTCGGACAGTGTTGCCAATTTAGCTACTTTTTCTTCTACTTTTCCGCTAGATCTAGAGGTATTTACTTCGATCTATAGGCTAATGTTTACATCTAACTACATGAATTCTAGCAATATTCTGTAGATTTAAGCCATTTTCGAGAGATATTGTAGAGATTTTGCCGTTATTCTAGCTATTTTGGGCATATATTTACTATCTAGCGGACTTGATTTGGTAACTCTGTCGGAAGTTGTCTGCTGGACAGTTTGGGAATTGTGTTTGCGCGATTTGAGAATTTTTATAGCTAACCCTTCTATTTTTTATTATTTTAGGACTTAGATACCTATAATTATATATATTATTTAATTTAGCTATCATTTTTTGCTTGTACATTCTATTATTTCTTGATATGTGAATTTTGACACCCGGTTTTTTGGTCTGAGTTATCTTCTCGGTCTCGGTGTACTCCTGGTGAGACTATGGGCAATATTATTGAGTATTAAGCCACTTATAGCTATCAATTAAACGTGTCTATATGTGTATTATAATCTGTTGGCAATATGCAAGCTCCAGTTACCAACTTTTTTTGGTTTATGAGCAAAACGTTCAAAATACAGTACATGCATGGCTTTCATCCTCTCGCCCTCTTAAATGTTTAAAAGAACCATACAATTTCAAATACTAGATACACTAATATTTAACTCAGTTTTTAATAGATTGTAAACTACATTGACAAACTTCAAATCTAGAATACATATGGTAGGAGTGCATATAGTCTGGGGTTCATACAGCCCACAGGCCGTGTTGTATATGCGTTTCATAGCGCACTATGGAGCAATACGGATACTTAAATTTGGCCCCAAAGTCTGATTTTATTAATTAATATGCCTTCAATTGTTAATATAATTTAATGTTATAAAAGATTATATGCCTACTACTCAAAAATATAATACATTAGAAGTATTTTACCTATTTTTAATGATGCATAAACTCAGTACAATTATATTAGTATCAAAATGTATCGCTACAAACCCTCCATGGCAACGCTCAATTTAGGGAAAGACAGAAAAACAAAAAAAAGTGTCTGGGCCTGTCCAAGTAAATTATTGCTGATAAAAGGTGACAGTGCATGCTAGTGCCAGCGATATAGAAGAAGACAGCGATATAGGAGGTAAGGTATATGGGGAGGGGTGTTAGCGTTGATATAGGAGTATAAAGGGATGACATGAGGTATAGCCTAGGCTAGGCCTAGCCTATATCATTGGCATGAAATAGGCCTAGATGGTATTTAGGAGTCACCTATTTGACCCCTAATAACCTAAATAGGCATAGATAAGGTTATAAGGTAAGGATGTACTATTCGGGCGTACCGCCCGCCTGGTTTACACTACACTACTCTCATACTCACGATAATGTTCCCGTTTATTTTGACTGCTGTGGGATACAATAATAGGCTAAAGCCCCCCTCACCCCCCCCCCCATGGCTTATTGTCATCATCATATATATTGCCAGCAGGGGGGCAAATAACAGAAAAAATTTGGCGTCAAAATAGATGGGAACTTAACCGCGAGCGATCTACCTATATAAACATGACGACTGTACGCCCAGATACTAGGCCTACATCCTTCCATACCAACCTAACCAAACTTGACTGAGCCGGGATGGATGTAGTGTCCGGGCGTACGGTCGTAATGTTTACATTGGTCAATCGCCGCGGTTAAATTCGCGTCTATTTTGACAGCAATTATTTTGGTTATTTGCCCCGTGCTGGCAATATACTAATATAGGCTACCGGTATATGATAAGACAATATGTCATGAGGGGGGCAAAGCCCCCCTCAACATATTATTGGATAAATCTACAGTTAAGCCTAGGCTATACTAGGCCTACCCCTATTTTGTCGTTATTCTGTTGGTACTAGGCCTAATGGGTTAATATTATTAGTAGTACCGGTAGACTTAGTATGGTTTGATGATACGCGGGAATATAATTTTGTTGCCTACATAAATAACTCAGGTTTTTAGACTCCCTACTGATACGGCTGACATAGCCACACAAGAAAAGAACACACACACACACACACACACACACACACACACACACACACACACACACACACACAAACTGACATAAGAATAACACACGCGTGTTTCGGTAATGGAACCGGTACACTGATTTTTCATTTGAACTTATAACTCGTTTTATGTAAGTTTATTATGAAATATTATAAAGAATTAAGGTAAGTTTATAAGAGATATATAGTACTTATGGTTACATTATCGTATTTCGACGATTTCAGCGGGAAATTGCCTGCCCGTGTCACTGCCCGACCCGCCAAATACCGGACAACTTTTAAATTAACGGTCTTTTTCCCGATTTGTCCGGACTTTTGGGGACTTGTCCGCATCGGCTGTTGGGTCCGCACAAACCGAAGTCCGGTCAAGATAGGAACATGATGGCAAGCGTCCGCCGCCGCTCCGCGTAGTGTAAACAAGGCTGGCAATACGCCCAAACTCTACATTCTACCCGCCGTGACTTGACTGGAGGCAGCAGGGTTAGAGAAAAGCAGCGGCAGTTCCTGTAGTAATAATCCGATCGGCCAGTGGCTAGTTATCAGACTGCACAAGATTTTAACCCCCACAGTCCGGCAGTCTAAATCACGCGCCACTTGCCTTACCCAGGTAGGCTATATTTGGCGTACAAGCATCTTATTACATATTTGAAATACAACATTAGGCTAAATCAAATATCATAATCACGTACTGTACCTTCATTCACTTACATTCAGCTTGAGAATGGTGAAAACCCCATCATTCTATGTTGCTTTGTTCGATGTCAGAGTCTCAAGCAAAGATTTTACTCCTTGAGCGCGCGTGTGTGGGAATAGAAATTGATCAAACATACTCGTATGTGTGTGTGTGTTTCGATCACGTGGTACACAAAGGCTACACTCCCTCCCTCACTCTGACACTATCCTCAATCACCTGAGAGGTGACTAGGGAAGGGAGGGAGCTTCTCTCCCTCCCCTACCTCTCAGGTGATTGCGTCATGCCTCGCACAGCCGAGCGGCAGTGTGTGACTGAGGATAGTGTCAAAGTGAGGGAAGGGGAGATCATTGGAGGTGCTTATGGATGGGGAGTAAGGAGAAGGAGGCTTGGGGGTGTGTAGGAGGAGCTGGAGATGGAGCTTAGTTCATCACAAGGCCGTAATTGGACCAAGGAAAATATGATTGCTTGGCTTGGAACATGCTGACGCCATTTAGCATCACCCGGGGGCCTGTCCATTAAGCCTATTGACACCATATGGAGTCACCCAGGTTAATGGGGTTAAAAACTGAGTGATCCATAAGAGGTACAGTATCAGTGACTTGGTCTCCCTCAAATTACGATTGAGTTACATTCCTGAAAACCCGATATTAAATAGAAAAATCATATAGCAAACCCTAAAATTAATTGGGTAAATGGGAATGCGTTCTCGGACCAGCCAAAACACAAACACCTGAAAACCTATAATATTATCGTAAATCGAGGCATCGGATAGTGAGGAAGATCTATAAGCAGTCTTATTTCCTATTGCACGCCCCCAACTTTACCTTTTGTATCTCTGTTTCAGGAAGTGAGTTGATGTTGGTTGGATGTTCCGCCTAGCCTCGTCGCTCCTGCCAGAGAAAGCGGTACAGGGTCTCACTGCTGCTTACTTCAGAGGTACGTTAAGGACGCAGTCGCAACATCGATCTTTGCAACACATTTCAGTAATTTATTTAGCTTTGTGTCATATTCCTAGACGAACTTCATCATTGTCAGTGGTAATTACTAATAGTTTTGTCATATTTTATTGTACAGCACTGTATTATTATGTTTTATTGTACAGCACTGTATTATTATGTTTTATTGTACAGCACTGTATTATTATGTTTTATTGTACAGCACTGTATTATTATGTTTTATTGTACAGCACTGTATTATTATGTTTTATTGTACAGCACTGTATTATTATGTTTTATTGTACAGCACTGTATTATTATGTTTTATTGTACAGCACTGTATTATTATGTTTTATTGTACAGCACTGTATTATTATGTTTTATTGTACAGCACTGTATTATTATGTTTTATTGTACAGCACTGTATTATTATGTTTTATTGTACAGCACTGTATTATAATGTTTTATTGTACAGCACTGTATTATTATGTTTTATTGTACAGCACTGTATTATAATGTTTTATTGTACAGCACTGTATTATTATGTTTTTTCCACCAACCAACTTCACCTCTAAACTCAATTAATGAAATCAACAAATACATGTGGCACTCCAAGGACTCGAACCTAGGATACTCACATCGAAATTCCGCGCACTTATGCATTACACTATCAAGACAGTTCAAGAAATATGCACAAGCCTACGATTTATTATGCTGTTTCGAATCCTGCATATTAATCTGAGCATGTACATATATTTCAACTGCGCTATGGTAGCCTAGACTATAGGCTATAGGCTAATGTATAGACGAATGGGATGTATGTATGTATACAGTATACTCTGGCACTTACCCCATTTTTCCTTTTCTTCCAGGCGTACCCTTCATTACTACCGGCTCCCCGGGCCAGGCGCCTGACGGACTATTATCTAGTCCAACTGACCCTCTCTCCCAAACGACAGTGTACACTCATCTATTCACTAGCATTCTCCATTCATTCCTATTTATTACCACTTCTCTTGCCTGATTTATAATCATTCCTCTATCACCCAAAGCTCGCCTTACACAGTCTCTCCATCTCAATGGAGGTCTTCCTACCCCTCTACCTCCCCTTGTATCTGACTCACATATCCTCTTTGTAAGCCTTTCATCTTCCATTCGATCAACATGACCATACCATAACATAGGCTAAGTGATGAATCAAATAAATGGTGACTTATGATTTAGTGTTTATACCCAACTCTCTCCCTCCGCAGCCAACGCGTGGTATAACGTAGGAGCGGGTCAGTACCACAGTAGCCAAGCCACCATCGACCATAACACCATGAAGATACAAATCCTACCAGCACTCTCAGACAACTACATGTATCTGGTAGGCCTCTTCTATATCTTTGTGTTCTATATACACATTTACAGTAATTCCTTACTTAAAATTGCAGTACAGGTACCAGTATGTTCCTGAAGAATGAGACTTTTAGTTAGCCAATTGTTTTTTTGTTTTTTTTTTTGGGGGGGGGGGTCCCATAGTGAAGGAGTTAACAATAACCACTCTATCTTCAGGTAGTTGATGAGGAGAGCAAGGAAGCAGCTGTAGTGGACCCTGTGGATCCCAAGACAGTACTGGCAGCAGTGGAGGCAGCCGGGGCATCACTAACTACCGTCCTTACCACACACCACCATTGGTAAAGATTATCACTCGGTTTGGAATGTTTACCCTTAGATTTTATCATTACTTACCCATTTAGCCAGGAATTCTATCACTTATTCAGGTCTCGAAGAATTTAGTTTAGAGCTTTTCTTTCTCACCTCCCATATACAGTATTCCCTTTAACCTGAAACTTCCTCCCCAAGAAGTGAACCCCGTAGAAGCTGATTTCAATGCTTAACCCTCATAGCCTGAGGAGACTTGAATCCTCATGCCACCTGTATGCTGGGTGGGTTTCCACAATTATGTGATGTTCACATCTTCATATCTTTACAATGAAATGACCTAAACTAAATGAATTATATATTAAAATGCAGTACTGTACTCGCAGTTATATGGTTATTTTGCTAATGTTGAAGACTAGAACATTTTACACCCAAGTGGTTCTTGTTTGATGGTGAAAATAAAAGGATCTGTCTATCTATCTATCTATTGCCTGACGCCGTGATCCCCGAAGGGGTGGCCACGAACTAACCGCCCCCATGCACCTCTGTCCCCAGTCAGTCGACGCTCCTCCTCCCAACCAGCACATTTTTCCTTTGCCCCTCAACTTTCTCTTCATAATTGCTGAGGGGCACAGGGCCCTGGGTGGGGCTTTGGTTTCCCGGGTGTTTCTGCACCCTTCTCAGCTCCCAGCCATGGAGTGGCTTCGGTCACCCAGGCTTTATTGTGGTCGGCAGGGAGGGTTCTGTGGGGGCGCTCGGTTGTGGCCTTGGCCTTGCTCGGGGCCTTGGGGCTGTTCGGCCAGGCAGCTTGGGGAACAACAACAACAACCACCACAACCAGCACTGCCTTCATCCATATACTTCCTCACTCCATCCTTCCACCTCTCCCTCTCTGTCCTTCCACCTATGAGAGTTCCGTATGGAGCTCAGTGGTCTGGTTAACCCTTCAAACTCGGATGGTACACGTGTGTACCATTATGTTTTGCCCCCAGGAACCCGGGTGGTACAACATTGTACCAGTGGTTGAAAGCCTGTGAGCTTGGTGTGCGAGGCGTCGGTCCGACGCATGTAAACAACAGCCGGCTGGACCGACGCCCCGCATCTCCGGCCACAAGAAGGAGAGCGTCGCTTGTTCGGGTGTGCCTGTATGTTGTTGTTAAGTATCGAAAACTATTGTAAAGTGGCTGTTGTTGCCGTAAGTTATCTCCACTGAAATCATCCACAACTCAACCAGTTGACTTAGAGAGCTCTACTTAACGCCATTCTACAGGTAAATAACACAGCTACGCTTGGGGATGCGCGGGAATGCGGGAAGCAGTCAGCATAACAATGATACGGTAGCCTAGCCTAGACGTTTTTCGGCCAAAACACCCGGGTTTCGGCCAATATTTATGTAATGCGTAGCCGGGGCTGGAGGGTTAATCTGCTCTACATAACTAACTAACTGTCCTTCCACCTCACTCTCATACACTTTCTTAGTCATTCTCTCGCTATTACACTGGTATCTCGATCTTGTAGCTATCCCAGAACCGTACCTATCACGACTCAGAACCATTATACCCCATTGCTAAGTCTTTAAGTACCAGGCCTGAGATAACAAATAGAAAGATTGTTTTTTAGTACTGTAATGCCATGTCGTTAAATGCATACAGTACACCGTAAAAACTTAAATTAAATGCATACAGTACAGGTCTCCCTCACTATCCAATGCCCCAATTTACGATAAATTTACGATATTATTGTTGTTTTAGGTGTTTGGGTTTGGGTTTTGGCTGGTCCCAGAAAGCATCCCCCATTTACCCCATTAATTTTAGGGTTTGGTATAGGATTTTTCTATTTAAGATCGTGTTTATAGAAATGTAAGCCTATCGTAAATCGGGGGAGACCTGTACATCCCTAACTTTGTTTTTATTGACAGGGACCACGCCGGAGGTAACAAGGAGCTAGTGGAGTCGTTCGGGAAGCCCCTGAAGGTGGTGGGAGGAGACGATCGCATCCCGGCCCTCACACAGAAGGTGACCCACGGAGACACTCTGACGGTGGGCTCACTCAAGATCACTTGTCTCTTCACCCCTTGTCACACCTCCGGGCACATCTGCTACAATGTCACCGCTGAGTCTGATCAACACAAGCCAGCCGTCTTTACTGGTGAGCAAATTGCCTCCGAGTACAGGTCTCCCTCACTATCCGATGACCCGATTTACGATATTATTATAGGTTTTTAGGTGTTTGGGTTTGGGTTTTGGCTGGTCCGAGAACGCATCTCCATTTACCCAATTAATTTTTGGGTTTGCGATATGATTTTTCTATTTAAGATCGGGTTTATTACCACTTCCCTTGCCTGATCTATAGTCATTCTCCCAGTTACATCACAATAATTTTACTTTATGTTTTGCAGGAGACACCTTGTTCCTGGGAGGATGCGGTAAATTCTTTGAGGGTGATGCCACACAAATGCACAAGGCCTTGATTGAAGTATTGGGAGTCCTGCCAGACTACACTGTAAGTACTGTCCATATGTACAATGGTTTAGCATAATTTTGCATAATAATGTTCAGGTTACTTATATAGCGCCATTTCTCTCTAGCCGTCGCTCCGAGAATCAATAGCACTAACCGGGTACATATACCGGGTATGTATGTATAGGTATGTATATACTGAGGCACATACTCCATAGCTGGGGGTGGCCGACTCAAGACACAGGGTCTGAGACCACTTTCACGTTCCCTCGCCCCTTTCTCTGTCTCGTCTAGTAGGTGAATTATACAAGGGGAGGAGGATTCCTAGCCACATACTTTAATTAATTTAATTGGGAGTTATTGATGTTAACCCTTGTCTATCGGTGCCCGACTTAAGGCGGTCAAGAGAACCAAGGACTAAAGAGCGGGGCCAGACTTAAGTCCAGTGCGATGTTGAGCACATAATCGGCTCTGAGAGAGAGTCCGAGCGGTGGTAGGAGCGTAGGTGTGCTCTGACCGTTCGGCACGGCTCCCGTACCGCGACTGGTCCCACCTCCACACTCATCCACTGCTTCCCTAGACAGGGAAATATGTAAGGAAATTACCGTATTTTAGGGATTTTTCCTTCGTGTTGCACGATCGTTGCAAGACAACCCGTGGTCGTAGAAGGATGGTTCAGGTGTCATTGGAAAGCTCAATTAACGCCCTTTCACGGATACATAATTGTATTACGCTCTGGCTCTTCTTTATGCATGAAAAAGAGTATGGAATGAAGCTCGTTTAGGGTAAATCTGCCCGCTTGGCAGGTAGAAGTTACAAACCTAGCCGCTCGTTGAGTGTTAAGAACGCTCCTCGGTGGTCTAGTTGGTTAGGTGCTGGATTGCTGCACTACTGGCCTGGGTTCGAACAACCCTCGCTTGGGCATGACACAAAACATTAATATTACAACGGCTCAGGGTTGCCCTTCAGTATTTGGTGTGTAGTACAATAAAGTCCTGCCAAACCACTACCCCATCATATCATCACTGTAGCTGATGTTGGTATAGTGTTAACAGTGCTTCAGCAAGACTCAACAAAGTCCCTACTGCAGCACTTGTACCTATAGTATCTACAATCGCACCAGCCTTAATCCCTTCAGCACGATGACGTAATGTTCATCATTCTCTGGTTAACATTAGACGATATTCTTTAGCTTATAATCTATCTTTAGGAATCAAAGGGGTAAATAAAATCTCAATAAACCCTCTGAATAACATAGGTCCTACTCAAACTGTATTAAAACTTCTAAATTTAGTTAGAATCAAAGGTAAAAATTGTGTTGAAGGTGTTAACAATGCTACAACAAGACAGTACCATACCAAGGCTCTACTGCACATAAGTCAATTTGGACTGCCCTGCCATGCAAACACTGTGGCCAACATAATTGCTGAGGGGAACAGGGCCTTGGGTGGGGCTTTGGTTTCCCAGGCGTTTCCGCACCCTCCTCAGCTCCCCGTCTTGGAGTGGCTTCGGTCACCTGGGCTTTATTAGTGGTAAGCAGGGAGGGTTTTGTGGGGCCGCTCGGTTATGGCCTTGGTCTTGCTCGGGACCTTGGGGCTGCTCGGCCAGACAGCCTGGGGAACAACAACAACAACATTGTTTTATAGGTGATGGGCTGGTCTATCAGAATGAGAGTTGAGCGTTCTCTGCCATACCCATAGCTTACTCTGACTGTTCCTTTAACTTATATATTTTCTAGATCTCAAGTGACGGCGTCTTTTCCGTGGATTGACCTCCCTACTGCCAACCCTGGCAGATTGGGAGCCAAAGCGTCACATTTTTCCTTTGCCCCTCAACTTTCCCTTTATAATTGCTGAGGGGAACAGGGCCTTGGGTGGGGCTTTTGTTTCCCGGGCGTTTCCGCACCCTCCTCAGCTCCCCGCCTTTGAGTGGCTTCGGTCACCTGGGCATTATTAGTGGTAAGCTGGGAGGGTTCTGTGGGGGCGCTCGGTTATGGCCTTGGCCTTGCTCGGGACCTTGGGGCTGCTCGGCCAGACAGCCTGAGGAACAACAACAACAACATTGGTGATGGACTGGTCTATCAGAGTGAGAGTTGAGCGAGTCCTTTCCGAGTTATGAGAGGTTGGAGCTTGGGAATTCTAAACTAATCATAATGAATAGACTAGCCTATAGATATAGAGCATGGTTTTACAATAAATGTATGTAGTACTGTATGCCTGTATGCTAACTAATCCTGGTTCTGCCCTCATCAGCTGGTGTACTGCGGCCATGAGTACGCTCTCTCCAACCTCAAGTTTGGTGCCAGCATTGAGCCGGACAATCCCAACATTCAAGCCAAGACCCGGGAGATACAACAACGCCGCGACAATGATCAACCTTCCGTACCTTCTACTATTGGTGGGTTACTTGTTTTAAACAGTACTGTACCTCTGAACAGAGAAAAAATATTAAAGAACTTTGATTTAGTCACAAGAAGCAACTAAAGAGAACGGGTTGATGGAACTTTTTACGTTTGGTAAAGGAAAACCCTGATAAAACTAACACCTGCTTCTTTGTAGTCATGTGCTTGATGGGCAAAGGCTAGCCAATTTGCTGATGACAGGTTAGTGCCAACAAGGGAATGTGGCCACTTAAACTATTCTTAAAAGCCTGAAGTTGGTGTTTTGTACCTCAATGGTCCACTCCTTGTCACTACAATAAGAGGTGCGAAACAAGGTTGGCTGACTTTTCTGATGTGTGATATGACTCAGAAATTACCATAATTCCATCTAAGATGAATAGGGACTTTTAACATAACCTGGACTTCGGGATTAGCTATTGACTGACATATAGATTAATTTAACTTAACCCATGGCTTACATCATCATTCTAGGAGAGGAGAAGCAGATCAACCCATTCATGAGGGTGTGTGAGCCCTCAGTCCAGCAACACACCGGCACTACCGACCCCGTCCAAACAATGGCTGCCGTACGGACCGAGAAGGACAACTGGAGGCCACCCAAGCTGTAATCTACAACCTTACTCTGGGTACAATCATCTACTACGCTTGTTGTACAGTAAAACCCTTAACTTTCGGACCTTAGCCCGGATTCCCAGACAAACCCCATAATTGTCGGAGGTAATTGCAGGTCTCCCTCGATTTATGATTGGGTTACGTTCCTGAAAACCCGATCTTAAATAGAAAATTCATATAGCAAACCCGAAAATTAATAGGGTGAATGGGGATGCATTCTCGGACCAGCCAAAACCAGAACACAACCACCTAAAAACCTATAATAATATCGTAAATCGGGGCATCTGATAGTGAGAGAGACCTGTACTGGAACATTATTACAGTACTGTATTCTTATTGTAATTACAAATACGAGTGTAATGACGCATTCCCATTTACCCCATTAATTTTAGGGTTTGCTATATAGTTTTTCTATTTAAGATTGGGTTTTCAGGAACGTAACCAATCATAAATCGAGGGAGACCTGTACCAAGGTGAAGTTCGGACCAGATACCTTGTCTAAAAGTTGAGAGTTTCATGAAGCCTCTTGTACGAAAGCGAGGGGTTTTACTTATTCTTCTCTCAGTCTTTCTTTTACTCTTAGTACCGGTATTTAGTTGGGATGGTAACTGTAAGTGAGGGATGTCTAGAATATGTACAGTTGGGAGCAGGTGCAGCAGATACAAGTGCTGTGGAGGTGTGGCTCTCAGTTTAACCCGTTCAGTACCGATGCTGTCCCTTTAACTTTACTCTGGCGACTATTATATGATTTTCTTTAGTTTTTAAATTGGCATCCAGCAATTAACAGGCTTCAAACTATCTCACTTAACCATTTTTACTACCACAGATCCTTCTTAAGCAACACAAAATCTCGAAATAGAGCTAGAACAAAATGAAAGAGACATCACCGGTACAGAAGGGGTTAATATATAGTTTTCTCTGTGTGAGTGAAGGAGACTAAAGGCAAAGCTGACTGGAACAAGTGTCTCTTAAAGTTGAAAGAATGACGGAGAGCCCTAATTCAAGGTACATTAGAGTAAAAATGCCTGGATATACGAAGTTTGTAGGTGAATGCAATAGTTTGCCCATGTGCAGTAATGTTGTTAGTAGTGTCATCTTTCATTCACCATATTATTATAAAACTAATACCTGGTGGTGGTTAATTGTGGCCAGCCCTTCCCAGCGCTTGTATCGGATTCATCTGCTCGGAAGTTACTGTACCAGAGTTATTATACCCTAACCCCTTCTGTACCGGCAACGTCTTTTTAACTATATTCTAGCTATATTTAGACAATTTTATGCAGTTTAAGAAGGATCTGTGGTAGTAAAAATGGTGAAGGGAGATAGTTCCAAGCCTTGTTAATTGCTGGAGATCCTTTTTAAACTGAATACATTTGTCTAATAGAAGCCAGAAGAAAATTACAAAGATGTCGTCGGTACAGAAGGGGTTAACTGTACTTAGTTCTGATGGGGGTATTAGAGAGGTCCTTAGTTAGTTGATTAACCCCTTCAGTACCGGTGACGTCCTTTTCATTATATTCTGGCCATTGCTAGATGATTGTACTCGGCTTAGGAAGGACGTCTACCAATAATAAGGCTACAGACTATCTCGGTAAATCCTTTTAGCTACCACAGATACTTACTAAGCTGAATATAATCGTCTAATAGTAGCCGGACTATGATGAAAATGACATCACCAGTACAGAAGGAAATAGTCCTGCAATAATTTATACTAAAAAATTGTCATTTGATGGGAAAGAGCTAAACTAACTTAAGTAGATATGGTAACACACTGTCTGTAGATATTTTGTTATGCACAGTAGAGATCCTAAGTAAAGAGAGACTGGCCAACTTTTTATTTCGATGCTATTATGGTGCCTCTATTATCAAACAACACGGTTTTATTTCATTTGTGATTATGGAGAATGTATATCCGAAGACCATACTATATATCCTGTACCAGTATTGCTGAATGTTTGTAATGGGTATGGAGATATTTGAGTGTAATGAGGCAGTTTTCACTATTGTGCACTCCCTGCTAAAGAGTGGGGCTAGGGTGGGTGCCCCTATGTTTCAGGGACTTTAGTGAACAGTTACCGCAGATTGCTAGACCCCACCATCCACCAACAGCACTGTCGTCTGCCAATAATAGCCGTCAAACTCTCGTGTTGTTTTTTTTTTTATGTGTGAGTGTGGGAGTCAAAAGGCAGAACTGCCTGTATCGAGTGCCTCCCCCAGAGTTGAAAGAGTGACAGGGCCAAAATCAAGGGATGTTCGAGCCAAAATGCATGGACACACAGAGTTTGAAGCAATTTAAGTCATAGGAAGAGGGCAAGACTGATTCTGGCGAGTGCTCTACCAACCGTGGTGTAAATAGATAACAATATCCCCAGTGGCACCAAGATGACTGAAGTTGATCCATCTCTGTTACTATAGGGTCTCTAATACACACTAACCTAATAATCATACTGCCAACCAATCACTGTCACAATATGAGGGGGAGGGTATTGATATTATACCATAAGTTTACAGTAATTAACCCCTTCAGCACGATGACTTCTTACCTTTGATTCTGGCTATATTTAGACGATTTTATGCAGTATAAGGAGGACCTGTGTTATTCAAAGGAGGACCTGTGTTACTCAGAGGGTTTATTGAGATTGTATTAACCACCTTTGAGTCCTAAAGGTAGATTATAAGCCAACAAAAATTGTCTAACGGTGACCAAAATATGATGAAAATGATGTCATCTTGCTAAAGGGGTTAAAGTCTAACTATTATAATTAGGCCAGAAATCTTGACCCTAACCTCTGTAAAAGGGCTAGAGCAAATGGGTTGTAATTTTCCACACCTACTTACTAGTTGACTCTTGCCAAATGGTAGAAATTATGATGTAAAACTTGCAAACTAAACAAACCAAAACAGGGACGACACAAGATAAAGGAACTTATCAAAATAGCTAGGCCTATGTGGAAATAATGCTTAATAAAATTTAATTTTGAAATAAAAGAACACAAAACCACCACATAGGGTGTACATGAGCAAATTTAATCTGTTTCCCAAGCAAACAAATCGCACATATAACAACGCAAGCAAACTAATCGCTAATGGGGCTTTGGTTTCCCGGGCGTTTCCGCACCCTCCTTAGCTCCCCGCCATGGAGTGGCTTCGGTCACCCAGGCTTTATTGTGGTCGGCAGGGAGGGTTCTGTGGGGGCGCTCGGTTATGGCCTTGGGGCTGTTCGGCCAGGCAGTCTGGGGAACAACAACAACAACTAATCGCACATTAACAACGCACTATTGTCACTATCGCTCAATCACTGAAGTCCTTTTTGAAATACTGTACGAGAGGTTTGAGTCAGGATTTCTGGCCGACCTATATTGAACAGACTATATACACTTCAGATGTTTTCAGTATGCTGTATATTAGTTGTTATTTAGGTTGTGCTTTCTTCTCATGTGCCTGCTAGATAGTTTGACTTTTAAACCTTTCAGCACAATGATGTATATTCGTATTATTCTGGTAACCATTACATTATTTTTGTTAGGTTATAATTTACCTTTACAATTCAAAAGGGTAAATAATATCTCTATAAATAATTTAATCATATTATCACCAACCCAATTAACTTACAAATAAACCTAGTTAATGAAATCAATGAAACTAATTAATACATGTGGTGCTCCAAGGATCCGAACCTAGGATACAGTACGCACACTGAAATTCTGCGCACTAACCATTACGCTATCAAGAAAGTTAAAGGTTTATAATATTGGTCCTTCTCAACTGCATAAAATTCTCTAATAGTAGCCAGAATAAATGGTAAAACAAGCATCATTGTGCTGAAGAGGTTAAGCAAATGGAAAATTATATGTTAATCGTCACCAACAGCTACTTTTCTTTTATTATCTTGAGCTCTTGTAGCTACGATGCCCAAAATAAGTATCGGCAGTTTATTTTCCGAAACACAATCAGAATTTTCCTATTTAATGCCGCCCAGTTAAACATGCAATAAATTATATACTACAGTATAGTAATGCATCCTTACCTTAACCCTTCAGCATGGTGACACCTTTTTTTTTCTTTTATTGGGGCTAAAATTAGAAAATTTTAATGCGTTTCAAGAAGGACCTTTGTTATTCAGAGGGTTTATCAAGATCATATTTACCCCTTTGAATCCTAGAGGTAGATTATAAGCGAAAGAAAAATGCCTAATGGTAACCAGAATATGATGAATATTATGTCATCGTGCTGGAGGGGTAAACACGGTTTTATTAACCCCTCAGACCCGGTAGGGCTCTGAGGCACCCATAAAAAACACACCCCGCGCTACCCGGTAGGGCTCTGAGGCTCCGGCAGCTTGAAAGCCTGTAAGCTTGGTGTGCGAGGCGTCCGTCCAACGCATGTAAACAAAAACCGGCTGGACCGACGCCGCGCATCTCCGACCACAAGAAGGAGTGCATCGCTTGTTCGTGTGTGCCTGTATGTTATTGTTAAGTAGTGAAAAGTAGTGTAAAGTGGCTGTTTTTGCCACAAAGTTATCTCCAATGAAATCGTCATCACAACTGAACCAGTTGACTCTACTTAAGCTCTAGTCAGCTCTACTTAACGCCATTCTACAGGTACGAAACACATCTATGCGCGGGAATGCGGAAGCAGTCAAAATAACAAAGATACGGTAGCCTAGGCGTAGACGTTTTTCTGCCAAAACCCCCGGGTTTTTGGAATATATATGGAATACATAGCCGGGGCTGGAGGGTTAAAATTTAATTAATGAAAATAAAATTTCCAATTTGTGAAGAGTATGTAGCGGTATTCATTACAGATTTGTCCATACATTAACACCCCAGCCTCGGGGCCCGTCATATGTCGGGCGAGAGAACCATGGCCATCACTGCGGGGCCCGACATATGTCGGAAGAGATGTTGAGCACATTATCGGCTCTGAGAGAGAGTCCACGCATTAGGAGGACGATAGGCGGGCTCTGACCGCTGACATAACCTCTGCACCATCCGACACCCCAGGCCTCGCGAGAACAAGGAAAAACTAGGTAATTTACTGTATTTTAGGGTTTTTGCCCCCGTGTTGCTCGATCGTTGCAAGAGAATCCGTGGTCGCACAAGGATGTTTCAGGCGTCATTGGAAAGCTCTTATTATCGCCCTTTCGCGGATACATAATTATATTATGCTCTGGCTCTTGTTTATGCATGAAAAAGAGCATGGAATGAAGCTCGTTTAGGGTAAATATGCCCGCCAGGCAGGTAGTAAAAGTTACAAACATCCCCGTTTGACAGGGGTTAACCTCTTCAACACTACGTCATAATTTTCATCATATTCTGGTTACCATTATACGGTTTTCTTTAGTTTATTATCTGCCTCTACGACAGAGGGTTTAAATACAATCACAATAAACCCTCGGCCATGGCTTTCCTTGGAGACTCTGGGCTGTTTGGCCAGGCAGCCTAGGGACAGACAACAACGTAGGTCCTTCTTAAACTGCATAAAATCATATAATTTTAGCCAGAATCAAAGGTGTGGTCGTGCTGAAGGGGTCAATATAAATACTGTACAATATACGAGCTTACCAATATATAGTGTTCTTTCTTACGAAGTTCCCCCTTTTGTATGGAGGAAAGATCAGCCGATTCCTCTAAGATTTATGTTTCCCTTTAAGTATATTTCTGGGGATTTTGACATTGTATTCTGGGCATATTAGTTTTAAGTTAAACTTCCGTACAATGGAGTTTGTTAGTTTTTATTCTGAATATAATTTGACAATTTTATTCGGTTTTGGAAGCATCTGTGGCCAGCCCTATGAGAGTTCTATTAAACAATCAACCGTATATCCATAGATATCTCTCACTCCCTCCAATGCACACCTTACAGAGATATAGATACACTTATATAGAAGTCACCAGTTCCATCCCAAACACAGTAAAGAAAACTAATTGCAACTAATAGACAAAATGCGATACAGTACTAAAATTAAATCATACCTATAAACCGAACAAATTGTCTAATGATAGCCAGAATAAAGGTAAGCAAACCTTCATTGTACTGTACGTTAAAGGTTAAGATAAACTTTAAGGATATGTTCGCTTAACATCTGTAGATAGTGTATGATGTCAAGAGCAATAAAGACCTGTGCGGAAGAAGTGTTTATATTTTAAAACTAAGCGATACGTTGGGCTTAATTTTTTGTTATTCTTGAGTAGATCTGTTAACATGTTCCTCACCTTATTATCTTCCAAGGTATTGTCTCTTGCCTTGGAAAATTACCATGCAAGGATTACAGTTATAGCTGGGATTTTATCAGAGCGGTCAAATAATTTGTTTGAATTATAAATGAAAAGTGGATGGGGAAGAGAGAAGTAGAGGTTGAATGGCAACAGTTTAAGGAAGGAGTGAAAGCAAGTGCAGAGGTAGTATGCGGTAAAAGAAAAGTAGGAGACCGAGGTATCAGGAAGGGAAGCGAGTGGTGGAATGGTACGGTGAGAAAGGCAGTTGTTGTAGTTCCCTAAGCTGCCTGGCCAAACAGCCCCGAGTCCCTGAGGAAGGCCATGCCCACGATTGGGCTTTCCCACAGAGCTCTCATCGAGTGTAGATTGTGTTGTTGGCGTATGTGGTTGTGTGAAATGCAGTCTTCTATGATGTGTTTAATGGTATGGGGTGCTGAGTTACATCCCGGGCAGGTGTCGACGACCGAGTCATCCAGTCTCTTCTGATAGCTCAGGAGAGGTGGATGGTTTCCACATCTCAGCCTGGCCAGGTGGACTCTGTCATCGGGAGGATTCGGAAGGATGGATTTCGGGAGGTCGTGCTTGCAGCTGCGTGTTGTCTGTGAGTGAGTGGATGGATCGGCTTAAGATATGAGTATGGATGTGCTTCTGGAAGTTGGTTCGGGGTGGGCAGGGAGGGAGAGAGGACAGTAATTGTGTGTGATACCGTGTGCTGGGTGTTGTTTTGATATTTCTTGGTGTCTGTTGCCATGTAGTTTAGTGGGTGGTCCTGGTTCGTGGAGGCTGCTGCCAGGAATTGAGTGCCTCTCATGTCCAGATGGTCTTTGACTTTGAGGATTTTGGTTTCTTGATGTAGGTGATGTGTGGGCACAGTAGCTGTGCAGCCTGTAATAATCTTTAGAGCTTGGTTTTGAATAGTCTGTTAGGTCTTATGATGTGTTTCAGCTAGGTTAGAAGCCCAGGCTGGGCTTGCATATTCCATCACTGATCTTATGTATTGTTTATATGCTGTGGTGGTGGTTTCTTTGTTGTGTCCAAATTTTGTGTGAGCAAGTGACCTGAGGGCGTTAAGTCTGGGTGTCAGTTTCTTTTTAATGTTTGTGGTGTGCTGTTTGAATGTCATATGAGTATCATATGTTACTCCTAGGATTTTGGGTGTGTGTGTATGTGTTAGGGAGTGTGTTGTTTATGGTGAGTTGAGGGATGTACTGTATTCATGTTCTCCTGTCCAGCTTGTAAGCAGGGTTGCGGTGGATTTGGCTGGGGCTAGATTAAGTCTGTTTGTAGTGCACCAGCCATGTAGTGTGTTGAGATAAGGTTGAAGGAGATCTGTTGCTCTTTTTGTGTCATGGTGTGTGCATGTGAGTGTTAGGTCATCTGCATAGGAGGCTAAGTTTATTTGGAGCGTATTGGGTGTAGTTATATCATGCATGTACAGGTTGAAGAGTGCGGGCGATAGGACGGATCCTTGTGGGACTCGGTATGTTAAGTTTCTGATTCTAGAGGACTGACCGGCAAAAGATAAGTGTGCACATCTGCCTGCTAGGAAGTTGGCCAGCCACCTTTTTGTATTGTTGTGCAGGTTTGTGTTGTAGATTTTGTTTGTTAGGTTGTGGCGGGGAATGGCATCGAAGGCTTTACTAATGTCGAGTGTGGCTAATAGTGATCTGTGTGATGGTCTAGCCGAGTTGATACCGTCAAAAGCTCTTTGTGTAAGGTCTGTGAGAAGTGTTTGTAGAGTGCAGTGGCCTAAAGCCATGTGTTGGAGCTAGGGGTAGGTCGGGTGTAATTAGTTGTAGTACTAGGCATTCCATGACTTTGGAGTGGGTGCAAAGAAGTGTGATGGGGCGGTGAGAGGAGGGTAGCGTGGAGTCTTTGTTGGGTTTGGGGGATGTGATGATGATACCATGCTTCCAAATGTCTGGTGTTGTGTGGTGTGAATAACTGTTGTTGTTGTTGTTCCCCAAGCTGCCTGGCCTAACAGCCCCAAGGCCCCGGGGCGTTGAAGGCCAAGGCCATAACCGAGCGCCCCCACAGAACCCTCCCTGCCGACCACAATAAAGCCTGGGTGACCGAAGCCACTTCATGGCGGGGAGCTAAGGAGGGTGCGGAAACCAAAGACCCACCCAGGACCCTGTGCCCCTCAGCAATTATGAAGAGAAAGTTGAGGGGCAAAGGAAAAATGTGACGCTTTGGCTTCCAATCTTGGTAGATTGGGAGGTCAATCCACGGAAGAGGCGCCGTCACTCGAGATCTAGAAAATATATAAGTAAAAGGAACAGTCAGAGTAATTATTATTATTATTATATGAGATGCCGAAGTCTCCAACCAGGGTGCAGAAACACCATCAAGATCACTCCACACAAAACACCCGGAGGCACTGGAGAGAGACTATGGCAACTTAGAAAATAATAAAAACATACACTGTATACTGTACCGTACACATACACATATTAAACACAGATAACATATTATGCAGTGGAGGATATCAAGCTTAAATATAATACAATAAAATAGAATAAAATAAGTTTAAAAATTAGAATTAATGCTGCAAAAAAGCATTAACTCTAGACTTAAAAATGGAGATATTAGCTGAATTGACTAGCTCATTTGGCAACTTATTCCACAAGTCAACCATGGCCGGCACAAAACACCGTGAAAACTGTGTAGTAGAAAAATTAACACGGCTCATGGCAAGATAATTAAGATTGCTTGCGAATCTAGTTGCACGAGCCCGGACATAGGGCCCAGGCAGAACCCCATGTAAGGGATGCGGAGGGTTGTTAAAAACTTTAAATAAAAGACTAAGGGCACCAACTTTACGTCGATGACACAGATCAAGAGACAAATTAGGTAGAATAAAACTGATGGAATTTAGCGACCTGTCAAGCAACTTGAGATGGCAGTCAGCTGCTGACAACCAGACAGGTGAGCAGTACTCTAAATGTGGCAAAATAAAAGCATAAAAAGACTTGATAACTGTGGCGTCACAAGCAAATGTTTTATAAACCTTGCGAAGCAGACCAATTTTTTGGGAAATGGAAGAGGAGAAAGAACGAATATGCTTTTCAAAAGTAAGTTTGGGATCAAGAGTAACTCCTAACAAACGCAGAGTATCCACATTCTCAATTTGCTCGCCAGAAACTTGTAGATAAGGATGGGGAGGATCCAAGGTACGATCCATGGTCAGAAGCTATGGGTATGGCAGAGATTGCGCAGTTCTCACTCTGATAGACCAGCCCATCACCACACTAACTAGTAGTTTAACTGTAGTTTGATATGTTAGAGCGCTATGCCTTGTGGTCCCAGGTGTCTGAGGTGTATGTTGCTTAAGTTGTCTAGGCCACAGGTGGGCGAGTGCTTGAGATTGTTGAGGATATGCTTTGTCTGGTGAAGGGTGTATAGTCAGGGTCTATGGGGAATTCTCTTAAGTCGGACATGAGAAGACTTTTGTGAGAGTTTTAAAAGATGATAGTGTGGAGATACAAGGAGAAAAGGAGGCAAAAACGGAAAATTAGAGAAGCAAAAAAAGATGCAAATGAAAGGTAGAGTAAAAGGTTGCGTGAGAATTTTGAAGAACGAAAGAGGATTTTCTGGAAGGAGGTAAATAGAGTAAGGAAAGGAGGACAATTATCAACATTTCTGGTAAATATTTCTTTTAGGTTTTGTACTGGTATCAAAATCTTTACCCAAAATATATTTATATATATACACTGATAACCTGTTACTGATTGCAGATATTACGAGTATCTTGGGTAGAAAATCAAGGTGCCGAGAGATTGAATGAAGTCCAATGGTTTGAAAATGTGAGTAAATATAAAGTGTTGGTAAAATAGGTGATGGTAATTTAGAAAATGGGAATTATGATTTTTTCTTTGCTGTTGATCCATCATTGTTTTACACAGGTATGTACTTAAGAAAATGGTTACCAGTTAGGTACTTCAAATGAATTGCAAAGACCCTTTCTGTAAGTATGGGACCCATATGAGAATCCTTATGTAATCCAGATCATTTTTCGACATTCCCATGCTATTTAATGATCCTTGGTCTGTCTTTTCCTGGGCAACCTACTGTAGATGCAAGTTTTTTTTTGTTTTTTTTTCTGTTAACCCACCCAGCCCCGGCTAGTTTTGTAAGGTTTGTTCACCAAAACCCGGCCGGTTTTCAAAAAATAGTTTTATTCCAGAAACTATAGCGAATGGGTTAGGAATGAAGGAAAAACCACGAAAAACCGCTCAAAAAGCTTAAAGAATGGTCCTACAGAGCCCCCGAAAACGTATTTTACAAGAGTAAAAAATTGAAGGCAATTACCCCAAAAAACCAGGTTATTGCGCGCTCACGCGCACATGGACTTTGAGTTTTCAACCATCGGCACGGTTGCGTGGGATACGTACACAGTTCCCATACAAATCGGAGCCCTCTTGAATGGCTACACCCGAGGTTACGGTCGGCGCAATTTGGGTGACGCGCCAGGTGAGTCTCTGGGGCTGTGCGTTACATACATTGCAGACGCGTCGCTGGGGCTGTACGGGTTAAGAGCTGTCTCGAGTCAGCCACCCCCAGCTGTGTGGTATATGCCCGAGTCTATACATACAAAGGTCAGACGAAGACCGACATGGGATCAGACCTTGCGGTTTAATCTTAACCAAAGAACCTGACAAGGGTTGCCTGGAACCGCCATAAGCACTAAGACAAGACCTGTACTTCATATGGAGCAGTCTTTAGATTTGTGTATGTGTATTTATATACATACACTTTTCAGTAGACCCAAACTCATTTACTTTAATGTCTTAAAAATTTGGATTATATATGTAGTCACAAGCATAAATACTTCAACACCAACCATATAATGTTCGCCCCTTCGTCTTCAAAGGTATTGCTAAACTATTCATTCAAACTCACAAAGATTTCTTTTATTTCATTCTAGCTACCATCAGACTATTTTATTCAGCTTATTAGAACCCTCTCGTGATGGAGTTTGTTATCTGGTTGGTGTCTCGGCAGTTACGCTCGTGACTGTACCTCATGCAATTTCAGCTTGCGTGGACCATTCTAATAAAAACAAAAGTATACCCGGTACTTAATATTACAAAGGACAAGAGAAAAACCCCATACAATTTAGTATTTAATAAATTACTGGCTTTGAAACATAAAACAAATATCCTTTTTTTCCTATGTAACAAATCACTTCTAACATGAACACACAAAAATAGTACAGGAAAATATAATTCTAAACACCATTCCAGATCTCATATCAGGCTCCAATATAGTAAATTAATTATCCTCTTTCTCCCTTCAATAAAAATAGTCCTTTACATTATATTATGGGTAATTAACTATTTTATTCAGCTTAGGATAGGGGTCTTAATCAAAAGGAGTACAAACTAATATACCGACTGTACCTTCTCTGTCCAAACCCGGAAACAGATCCAACCTTCCTTGTTCTAACCTTTTGTCTTCTACACACTTCCTAAACTGAATCAAATCTACTGAACCTGAATCAAGTAAAGGAATCTTCTTATTGAATGGGCTAAACCCTTTGTAAGCTGCTATATGGGTAAAACAATATTTGGCTTCTCTTCTGCACAAATCTCCACAAAAATACATACACTAACCCTCCTATGTTTGTAACGGACCCTATTCAAACAGATTACACTTTATCCATCTACCGTTAGAATTATTCAGCTCAGGAAGGACCTAGTAGGTGAAAAACAAAACTTTGTTAACCCTAATAGAGATTTTCCTAAGCTGGATAAAATCTTAGGGTTTAGGTTAAATGCCATGAAATGCCACCTTTTTATAATTCTTTAGCAGTACTCCTTAACACTCAAACAAAGCTTTACTATTAGTTGCAATGTTCAGGCAAGTTATCCCAGGAGGGTCACATACTTTATATAATTTCATCCGAGGGTGTTTGGTGATGGGAGTGAAATTAATTAAGATTTTATAATAAAATTGATTAATTTCACTCCCAACACCAAACACCTCCCAATGAAATTAATGAAAGCATAATGGTCGATCCGGGATACGAACCTGGGTTGGAGATAAGGATACAATTTTTGTTTAACCCAAGTCTTCAGTAGCGTAAATAAATGTAATCTGTCAATAATAGACTAGGATGCTGCCTCTCCCGCTATAGTTTGTACCGATTAGTTCTCAGCCTGGAAGTATGCCTTGCTGCCGCTGGGGTCGGCCTTCATGGTCTTGGCACCGGGCTTCCAGCCAGCGGGGCACACTGGAACAGATAGAAATTTAAGGGATTATCCTACTCAAAGAAGAGGGAATCATAAGCCCAAAAATCTAAGGGATTATCCTACTCAAAGAAGAGGGAATGAAGCCCAAAAATCTAATTATAAAATTCATATTTTTTCACCAACCAACTTTACTTCTAAACTCAATGAAATGAAGAATTATTATTTTGCTTAAGCGTTGTTTCCACATAGCGATTTTGATAAGTTATTTTGGTTTGTTTATTTTGCAATTTTTAAATTATAAATACATGTGGCACTCCAAGGACTCTAAGCTAGGATACTCTCACCAAAATTGTATTAATGTCTAGGCACATAGGATCTACAGCACTATCACCAGATCTATATAAGCAACTGGATGAATGGCTACACCTGCATTTTTCTCACAGCCGACTAAACATTTCCATGTCCCTATCTTGCAATTTTTTTTTTTAAGCAAAATATCTTTAAAATTCCGAAAACTTTGCCTAAACAAGCAAAGATAGGTTAATATTTTTCGTACCAATATTTATAAATCAGTTGTCAAGAGATTCAATTTACCCTCAGTTACAATAAAATATTGGTGAATAGTAATGTTATACACTATACAGTGAACCCTCAAATTACGCGAAATAAAACTACGCTTGAACCACAATTAAGGCAACAAATCGAAAAGTATGCTAAATTATTCGAATGTACGCGCCGAGCGCGAGTCGATTCGTATCTGTTGGAGTTTCGGGCAGCCATATTGACGTGACGCCAAGCCCTCCAACGTCGTCACTGTTGACTGTGGAGAGACATCTCCCGTACCAAACTATTATGTATCTATAAAGCACAACAGGATATTATGAATCTATTAAAAGACTGTTCTTAGTTTTACATTGCATGTATAATTTATTGAGCTAACAAAATCGGAAATGGAAAATCTGTTTCTGTTCGGTAGTTGGAGGCGAGATTGTTTACACTTCTTTCGAAAGTCGCTTCAAAGCCCACTGCATTCCCCTGGCTAAATGATGTGAAGCCAATTCTTTAATATGTATATGAGCTATTGAACCATCTCACTTGACACTTGACACTTTGTAGGTTATATGAAACTATAGGCTATACAGGGTGTATTACTTTTCGACTCTAAACTTTACCAGTAAGCCTAGGCGGCTAGGCCTATTATTTCGGTCGATCCGTTTCGGGCGCAGTGCCATCGATCGATGGCGCAGATCCGGCATTGCTCAACCACTACCAGTGTGAGTTAATTTACGTTTGTGTCTTATTTGTATACATTAAATGTATTTTGTGTGATAGATTAGGTTATGAAAACATTTGTACAGTAATAAGTTCTATATTTGTGGATTTTAGGTGATGAAAGGTAGAAATAGTAAAACTTTCGGTCGGACCCAGACCAATACCTATTTTCCCCATTTATATTTAACTCCCATGTACGCACAAACGAACATACGCGCCGACAGCACAGTACGCATCCCACGCGTAGTTTGAGGGTTCACTGTATACAATATAGTAACAATAAAATAATTGTGAAAAGTAAGGTTATATCATAAAATATTGGTGAAAAGTAATGTTATATACAATGATAAAGTAACTTACCTTCTCCGTGCTCATCGACAAACTGGAAGGCCTGGACCAGTCTGAGAGTCTCGTCCACATCACGCCCCACAGGCAGGTCATTGATGGTCACCTTGGGAACAAGTTTACATTAGTTATTGGGGGGAAAAAAAAATAAAAAAAAAATACATTCAGAATTTCTGGACACTACTGCCTTTCACATCACCAATATAAGACTTGTGGATGGGACTGGTTAGCCTTGGTCGGCAACCCATCTAGGGGAGAAAACCTAAAAATCCGGGTGGATGGGACTAGTCAGCCTTGGTCGGCAGCCTGTCTAGGGGAGTAAGCCATATTCAAATCCGTACTGCTTACTTAAGGGTGAAGCAGGTTAGTGGATGGATTAGCCACACACTACTGTAGAACAATAGTGCTAAGAAGATGCATAGAAGGCCTCTGAGTCAGACGGACACCTAAATAGATATAGGTTTAGTAGAATAGTATAAAAATAACACTTTCCACATCACGCCTAGGTAGGCATTTGTTAGAAAGTAGAACTTTCCAGAAAGTTCTTCCTATTATTTTCTTAGATAAACTCAATTTAAATTTAACCCTTCTGACCCGGGCTAGCCCTCCTAAGGACAGTGCGGGGTACCCGGGCAATCTGGCCAAAAAACGTGTAGGCCTAGGCTACCGTATCTTTGTTATTTTAACTGCTAGAAATTTCCCACGCATCTACTGTATAAACGTAGTGCGGTTTCCAATCTGTAGACTGGCGTTGAGTAGATCTCTGTAAGTCAACTGGTTCAGTTGTGATGACTATTTCAGTGGAGCGAATTTTTCCGCGATGTTGACAATATCGGAGCTTTTTAGACACTAATTTCGTCTGACGTCACAATAACCTTGATCAGACATCTTATTGTTATCGGAGGTGCGGTGACGCAACGATCGGCTTTGTTTACATACATCGGACGCACGGCATTCAGACCAAGCTGAATAGGCTTTCAAGCTTACAGATTTTAACAGGACACCCGGGTTCCTGCCCATCTGCCGCGGTGTCATTTTAACATGCTGCTCGGGCCAGGAGGGTTAAGTTACGAGCACTTTACATTTACAAATTCTCACAGGTTTCGAATAGCCCAAGACAAAGGTTTGTTTCATGTAGCAGAAATTTGTAGTGTATCTCTAGATTTTACACAAATTATTCAGCACACTACCAACTTTGTACTTTCGCTATAGTTCAACGGTAAATACAGTAAACCCTTTCTTCATACCTGGCGCAGAACCTGTTTGCCGTCGATAATAAATAGTCCTCTGAAGGTCAAACCATCCTCTTCCTTGAGAACACCATAGGCCTTTGCTGTTGCCATGGACTTGTCTGCTAGGAGAGGAATGTTCATCTTGCCCAGACCACCTTCCTTACGGGATGTGTTGATCCTGTGAAGAGAAATTAAAATGATCATGCTGTGGTACAATCATTGAGGAATATTTTAGCACCATGATAAATTCAAAGAGTATAACTAGTGAAACCTAGTAGTTTCAATCATGTTGTGGCACAGTCAGAGCATCAGCTGCTGATCAAAGGGTAGGCGGATCGAGCCCTCACTCAAAAGGTTATTGGTAATGTCAAGCCTGGCCAACTTGACCTAGCGATTCGTGATAACCGCCTAATGTTCATGGCCACCCCTTCTCAGGAAATACGGCGTCTGGCCAAAAAAAAAAATAAATAAAATAAAATAAAAACACATGGATAATAACCACTGTTGTTGTTGTTCCCTAAGCTGCCTGTCCGAACAGCCCCGTAGTAACCACTGTAGTGGTTGAACACTCACTCACTACCCAAGCTACCTTCCACCAGTCCCATTTAACTAACATTTTGTTTCAGTTTGCACTGTAACTGAATCTCCTTTCTATCAACATTTGGTTAGTAAGGGAGGAAATATTAGTTACTATTTTATTAAGCCAAGTGCGAGAACTGCGAGTCTGTAGAGTAGGCTACCACCTCTGAAGATTTTCCTGAACTCCATGTACTCCGAAAATTAGATAATCTCAGTGGGGTAATAGCACGAATCTTATTCTAAATTTGTATATTTTGCAAATTTTACAATATAATTTCAGAATACAGTAATTACCATCTTATTACAAAACTGAAAGTCTAGCGAGTAAGGAACTCCTACAACAGCAATTCTGAACCAATGAGACTTTGCTTGCCATTCAACCAAAACTTACCAAGCCAAGTGTGAGAACTGAGAGTCTGTAGAGCAGGCAACCACCTCGCACCCGATTTTCCTGAACTCCTCCGCGCGCTCCGAAAACGCGATGATCTCGGTGGGACAGACAAACGTGAAGTCGAGCGGGTAGAAGAAGAGGACCAGATATTTGCCCTTATAGTCTGCGAGGGAGATTTCCTTGAACTCTCCACCGACGACCGCCGTTCCCTTGAAGGCCGGGGCGGGCTTAGCCAGGGCGGGGACTTGGTTGCTGCTCATGGTGAAGGTAGATTGGTTGTTCTGGAATGGTGATTGAGGATTAGCTACTGTAGTTCACTGAAAGGATAGTTCTGATACAGGCAATTTTCTTTATTGATATTGTAAGAGCCGAGACTGAATAAAGAAAAGTATATTTTTGGTTTGTTACAGTAATTTAGCTCGAGTAAAGGGATAAAACTGCATTTATAATTTACTAGTTCATAGGCAAATATTTCTAGTAATATAATTATTTTTACGAGGAGATAGTTAACTTGCAATTGCCATTTGATTATTTAATTCAAGCTAATGGGACAGAGTCATTCTGTGATGGAATGTGGGAGTAGGTTTAAGCTAAAACTTAATCCACAACTTTGAAAATATTAAGGTGTGCAAGAGAAAATTTGTGTATACAGTACTTCTATATCTTAGGTCTTTTAAGTAAAAAGGGTTAAGTGGGAAAAGATACAGAAACCAAGAGTGAACACTAAGGCGAGGCAATCTAGTATAGCGTGTAAAATTAGTTGCAATTCTTTAAGATCACTGAAAGAAATTTTATATAATATTTTTATTAATCTCACCACCACACCCCCAATGAAATTAATTAAAGTATATATGATCCACCGGGATTCGAACCCGGGTTATCACACATATTTTTGCCACCTTAACCATTACACCACCAGGACGGTTAAAGGTTTATGCACACGCCTACGACTTATTATCCATTCTCGAATACTGGATATTAATCTAATCATGTTCATATTCCCAACCGCACTATGGTAGCCTACATAAATGAGAAAACAGAAAAGATTACAGTACAGGATTTAGTTTGTCAGAAGGCAAGATGTCTTATCATGTCTAGTACCATACCGGCACTGTAGTCGCTATATTATAAAGCATGGCTGTTGCATCTGAAAAGCAAGCAATTTATGTACACACCAGTTTCATTAATTACCCAGTCTTTCTTGTACATTACTTACAAGCTCACTCTGTACCAAGCTTCAGGAGTATTATAGGGTGGAGAGTAGATCCCATAGACTTAATCCGTCAATACTGTATAGGATTGTTTCCATGTAAAATGTTAGTTGCATAGACTCACCTTGGATAGTCAGTCATCCGGTTAGTGCTTTTGCATCTTCAAAACCACCAATCGCAATCTAATTCATATCGGTATAACTAACCCTAGATTAAGCTTTGAGGACTGCCGACAATACAGAACAAAATCGGTATGCAAGTAGCAGCTACGGTACAGGTAGCGCCAGCAAACTTGACAATCTTTACCCCTTAACTTATAACTAAATTAATGAAAGCAATCAGGCTGACTTTTCTATCATTTGGGAAGATCCCACCAACAAATGGGTGTGGATATTTACAGCCAGCTTGCTCTAGGCCCTTTTGAGTGCCAGAGAGGTCAGGGATCAAGATTATTGTAAAGTTTGTTGGCGCTACCTATAGCTATGCAGTACAGCACTCCTTTCATAGTATTAGCGCATTCATAATAATAACCTTCATTTTACAATATAACTTTGATAACCCATACCGGTAGTTTTGTTGTTTTACCGTAGTTTTATATACAGTAGTCCTGGGCCCAATACAAATCCTTGAGCCAGTGTCTTCATGCAAGGAAGTTTTACCGTAGTTTTATATACAGTAGTCCTGGGCCCAATACAAATCCTTGAGCCAGTGTCTTCATGCAAGGAAGTTTTACCGTAGTTTTATATACAGTAGTACTGGACCCATACAAATCCTTGAGCCAGTGTTTTCATGCAAGGAACTAACATAATACCAGTAGAATATTGAAGGTTTTAAGCCAAACTCATGCCAGGAATATTACAGGCAATAAACAAAACTTCACTTTCAGACAAGCTGATATAAGCAGACCAAGAAGATTTAAGTGATAAAAACTAGAAACAAAGGAAATTTGTAATACTTAAGCAGTCACAAGTGTAAGAAAAGATGTTGAGATGATAAAGAGCTTTAATAACTATCACTACAGTATTCATTATCTACAAGTTCTAATAATAAAGTCTACGACAGTAAAAGTAATGGAAAAACAAAATTACTTTAAATTAACTTTCACTTACTATCAACAGAATATTACGAAAGATCCTTTAGGGTATAATGTTTGACAAATCCAAGTCATTAACAGTAATATACTAAATCTAGGGTTTATGGCAACACCCGAGCTGAGAACTGATAAACAAAACTCCATAAAACAAATTTTTAAAGTTCTGTTACAGTCCGTATCTTCCAGAACTATTATATTACTTTATCTACAGGTTCTATGCAAGGTTAATTAATGTATCCCTTTGCATGGAAGACTAGTTAGGATTTCACTGTAACCACCCAAATCTTTATAGCCATATTTTATTTAAGGATTTCAGTTTGAAAACTTAAAATCCTGTAATTCTCAGCCTTTCAGGATGTTCCAATCCAAATAAATTTGTCTACAGCATTTAACAATATACTGTACTAGACTGTACAATAATGCACAAGGTCACCCCATCTGCCGACTGTAGGAAGTCTAGCAACCAAAGACAATTGCTTTGGATTATTTTACGGTCTTTGAATTTAAATCATGACCATGGCAAAAATGTACTAATGCACTAGCCTCTGCCTGCATGTACAAAAATGTGTTTACAGTAAAGTTACTCTAGCATACTTGGCATCACAAAGTTTTGGGGAAATTTCTTATACAGTACTGTACCTGTACAAGGCAAGGATTTGTCAACCATTTACAAGACACTATCAAAAGTTTATTAGAGGACAAGAAAATAGGGGGGGTAAAGATATATAGGATAATAGGAATACTAGTTTTACCTTGACATCTCCATGCCGGCATGATGTATGGCTTGACGAGCAAGCCGATATTGGGTCATCGTTGCAAGAATCCTTTAAATTAAAATGTGGAATCATAAATCTTAGTTGTATTCGGTTTTAAGTTACCACCAATAATTTACTTAATCAAAATTACTAGGATTAATAATAATAACTAAAGCCAGTTCAGGTACAAGCGTGAAAAAAAATGCTCAATAGTACCTTAGAGAATTAAAATACAATGCCTGGCATAATTTGTACCGGTATTCACAATATGACCATTAGGCTAAAATATAATTAATTTACATGTTCTGATTTTTCATAATACTGTACCTTTCATTTTACAGCTTCATGCAATTCATGCCAATATTTCAGAAGCACTACCTGACTCTGGAGTAATACCAACTTTAAACATTCATACTACCATCCTATACTGCCCTTCCACCTCACTCATTTGCTCTTTTTGTCAAACTCACTCTCCATATACTCCACATATCTAAACCAAGGGGTATTCGCTTCATACACCACATCACTCTCCCACTATGTGTCTGGATCTCTTCAAGGGTCTACTGTACACTCCTGAGCATTTCATTTCCACACCTCCCCCTTTGAATATTTTTCATAACATCCATGCTCGTCACCTTATTGCTTTCAGCATACCTACTATCGGTACCCTCCTCCCTTGTTGTAACTTCACTTCACTGTCCAAACGACCCTTTTTACTCCTAGCTTACAAACATTTACTAAGGAAATTACCTCCCCCTGATTAAGTTGTCCAAGAGTGATTTTAACACTGCAATTTAAACAGACTATATTCAATCCTACAGTTGGCAAGTACTACTCCAAAGTTTGGCATAATTATCGGCAAGATAATCACAAAGATGAAAAAGGACCAATACCTTCTTTGCTTTTTTCGTAAACTCTTCACCTGCTTCGCCAGCCGCGCTTCTTTTTTTGGACAAGGACATTTTTATTCAGACATGCATCAGGGGCTCCTAAAACAGAACAATAACTTCAGTGGATAAGACAACTTGGGTGGATCTTAACTAAAGGTTTCATGCATAGAAACTTGGCACAAATTCTGGCTTATCTAGGAATCTGGTGTTTTTAGATTAAATGCCTTCAGCATCTAAATATTATTCCGACTAACCTTAAATTTTCATTAAGCGTAGGAAGAGAATCTAGAAATAAAATTTAACAAATTATATTACCTTAACTTCAATACTTCTGAAGCTGAATGAAATAGTCAATTACTAGAATATACGGTAATCGTAAATATCGTACTAAAAGGGTTAATCAGATCAGGTACTGTACCGGTATATTAAAGTCTATTTTGTTCAGGAATTAGTCAGTTTGAGGTGAAGATTTTGATTTGGTAAAATCAGTATTGAATTTCATCAGTACACTCAGATTCACAAATATTGTATTAACCCTTTGAAGAATATCACCGTTATGCATTTTTAGTTTATTTTGGCTATTATTAGATGCTTTTTATAAAACTAAGGGGTATGCAAGAATTATAATAAGGGTAAAGACTTATCTAAATTAACCCATTATAAGGGTAAAGACTACTGTATCTAAATTAACCCTCAGACTTCCACACACCCTTCCTAATATAAAAATTGTCTAAGAATAGCCAGAAAACCAAGAAGAAATGCGTATTCTAATCTTCTAAGGGTTAATATACCGAATAATTACCAGTGCAGCATTGTGCACAAATCTATTGGCATTACACTTACCGTACTGTGATGTAGCTCAGTACAGCCATAAGTCGTGCCAAACTAATCAAATTAATTTCTGCTCAAATTTGAAGCTTAAAATCAAAACTCAATACTGTAGGCCTACATGCAATACACAATCAAATAAATCATTGTTAAACAAAATCTTACCCAACGACAGCACTAAACTATCAGATGCTAAACTCAATCTGTCCTATTATTATATTGTAGCTACTGTACTTGTGAATCACGCTATATTGGACTGATCCGTTAAGTCAAGTACAGCAAGCCTAAATTTAGTGAGATTGAAACCCCCGAGTACTTTTCATTAACATTTTGGGCTATGCAAAACCCATACAGGTCTCCCTCTGTTTACGATTGGGTTACATTCATGAAAACCCGATCTTTAATTGAAAAATCATATAGCAAACTAAAATTAATGGCCCGGGGTAAATGGAGATGTATTCTGGGACCAGCCAAAACACAAACTCCTAAAAACCTAAAATAATATCTAAAACACCTATAATAATATCTTAAATTGGGACATCGTATAGCGAGGTAGACCTGTATTGGGACATCGTATAGCGAGGTAGACCTGTATTGGGACATCGTATAGCGAGGTAGACCTGTATTTTGGAGATTAGTTCTGCATAGGCAAAAACTTTAGAACTATATAAATTTAGTTACCACATGAAGACTTTCACAGGCATGAAAACTTTAACCCTCATGCACTTCTTCCAATAAATGCATTTACCAATTACATGTATCTACCGGGTATGTAAATCGGTTTCTCAAACTGTTATACGAACACCAATATCATGCTATATTTTTTTTAATGTACAGTACAGTGCACCGCTTTGGTCATAAATCAAGCTTAATCACTGAGCAACCTGAATACAATTAACCTGCAAAGTAAAAATTATGGTTAAAGATAAAATGGCCTATAAAAGAAGATCAAACCACACAGGAGAAAACAAAAAGCACTAGTCTTTGCCATAGAAGAAACTCATTTATCAAGTTTCTCATTCAGTTCCATTTACGCAGATTAAGCTATGTACCGGAGACTTCATACGCTACCAAATCAAGCAAATATTATGAAGAATTAAACCGATCAGCACAATGCTTAAGTGGAGTCGCCTGCTTCTTTTTTTATCTTTCTCTCTTTTTATCCATTTGGCCCCATTCAGCCAACTGTTTTAAGAAGTCTATCCCCATCCAGGTGTCCATTTCTTCCGCGAGCCAGCATTGTATAGAGATATCCGGCTTCGGAGACATTTTTCTATCTAAAAATTTACAAATTTAGCTTGCTGTAAAAATATATACATGTACTGTATATATGCTGGCTCGCTACAGCTCGCCCGGAAAATATAGACACCTGGATGGGGTTAAAAGTCTTAAAAACAGTAGGCTGAATGGGGCCAAACGGATACACGCCAAAGACCGAGGGAGAGAAAGAAAAAAAGTGAGGTGGGCTCCCTTAAATACTGTATTTGTACCAGTGCAGTCTAGGCAAATTTTCTCTACTCACTTTGCTAAATGAAGTTATTTTACCACTGGAACTATTCTCTTCAGAGCCTGTGTTAAAGGATATCTCTACAGTTTCACTAAATGGTAGACTAAACGACACTGTTCGAGATTGCCTTCTCACCTCTGGACGTAAATTACGGGTTCTCTTAGAATCCTGAAGTATGCGCTTTATATTCTCAGGGACATTCAAGGGGTTGTTTAGAGGCAATTTTGGTGCACTGTCAGGGGTTTTCAAAAAGTTTATTTCTGGCAATCTTAGTGCCGGTGCATTCTTTGGTAATATTAGAGAGTTCTCTGGTAAACATGATGCATTCTCTGTAGCAGCCGAAATCTTCCGCTCCTTTTCTATGATGGAGGAATAGCTTGCCAACGCTACACCAGGATAATCTTTCAATTCATCTTCACCCGCAAATGCCCAGTTATCCTCGGCACCTTTCTTGTTCAGCCCTTTCCTTTTGTTTTTCTTGCCACAACACATCATGTCTGAGGGTGTCAAACCGGGACAGTTTGGATTTCACGGACTACAGGAATACAGTACTGCATATCCATGATAAAATTACAGTTTTAGCCATATTCTCACTTTCACAGATTTAATAAGAACATGGACTATACAGTAAAGTAACAAGTCTTAAAATTCCATGGTTTTGGCCATTTCCTTACTTTCAGATTTAATAAGAACCAAGGCATTACCATACTTTATCCTTGTATTATCAATGAAAACATAGACTTCGGTGTCTCAATCGTTTGCCAGCCTATGTCTGAACACAGCTCATGGCTTTCAGTTGATCATAAACTCCAACCTTCAACCTGGCAAGTCAGTCGCACCTTTAATACTATCAAATCTCCTTCAGTAAAGCCGTGAGGATCAAATGGCCTCCATAAACAAAACAAAATATGTCTGATAAGATAGGGATTCACCCGTATTATCGGTTATGTAGATTATGAAGCAGGTTTTTAGGCGTAGTCTCTAAAGCACTTTGTATTCTATAACCCACAGGCTTTTCACAATACAGTACGTAGATTTATACATTAACCTCTGCTCACAACCTATGAGATAATGTTAAGGCATTTAAAGATATTCGCTACATAGGGAGACTTTGTAGAAAAATACCACTGACTAGAATACAGTATGTATAAATTTATCTAATTTAGCTTTGTGAGAAACTATTTTTTAGCTAGTTTTTATTCTAAAGATCTTATTTTTGAAATGGCTTGATTCCCAGGTGGGACGAGATTAATACGGTACGCTATAGTAAATTCATTATAGGTAGGCCAGATATAGTGACCTCTACTGTAAATAAAAAAGGGCTAGAGTAAATGGGCTGTAAATTTCCACACTTATTCCCTGTCTGACTCTCCCCAAATTGTAGATATTAGCTCGCTTATCCTAGTCCTGATTGAGTTACAAAAGGTTGGGAGTTAATGATTTTTGGCCTGCTTTTAATGAATGAACTTTAGTCAAACCTATGAAGTCACTTTTCAACTAACAGTAAATAGCAACCAGAATTAGCGTACATTGGTTACATTCTGCATTTGGTAATAAAGTAAAGGGTCCAGAGCAGTGAGTAGGCTACAGTACTAATGAATTCCTCTGGAAGGACTTTAGCGTAAAAAAAAGATTAGCATCAGGCAACTCTTACTATTTACGACAAGAACATTACCAGTACTCCTGAAATGTATTTATCAAGGAAACCGGCCACAAATTTTCCTGGAAATTTGGAAGTCACCCATGAAATGAACATAACCTATACATCATACGGTATTATAAGTTTCAACTTTCGGAAAAACCGTTTTAAATTACTTTGAAAAAGTTAATATTTACCTCCTGTTATCCACAGCCAAAACTGAAGATTGCGGAGTAAATACCGTAGACTTTGTTTATTTTTTGCAACAGTTAACCTTTTATTAATTACATACCAAACCAGCGGGGGTGTGGGGGCGGCAGCCCCCAGCTAATATACTAGGTTAGGTTAGGCTAATATTAACCCTTATTTTAGTCTTTTACCCCTCAATTTCCCTGTACTTCATAGCCGTCCCCACTATCGGGGGCCGTATCTTAAGATTGTTGGATAATGGGGAAAACTGTTTTTCCGAAAGTTGAAACATTAATATTATGTATAGGGTTATGTTCATTCGACTCCCAAATTTCCAGGAAAATTTGTGGCCGGTTTCCTTGATATTTTCCCCTGAAAATAGTGAATTCTGTACCAGTTTTGCCCTTTAAATTTATAATGCCAGAGATAATCTCTACGGAGGCAACTTACGAAGACATTCAGTCCATACGGTACAATTACAGTACTATTAGATGGGATCGAAATAAGAACAAACCTATCGACCAACTAAATATAGGAGTGGAAAATATATACAACCAGATAATTATAACTTAAAAATTTGAAAAACTAGCATAATTTTAACTTGGTAAAAAGAAAATAGGAAAAGTGGGGATTGGGCCTGAGTAAATATAGATAGATAGAACTGGATAAAAAGTAGTGAGGTAGGGAAGCAAGGTACAGTTGAACGGAACAGCCAGTCTGCCTTCTGTCAACCTGGAGGAATTTCCCATTGCTTGTGTAACTTTTCCTGGGGTGGGAGGGTGAGGGAAGGGAGGAATTAGAGGGAGTTATGGGAAAGGGAGAGAATGGGAAGTGGGGGGAGAGAAGGGGAGGTGGGGGAGAGAAGGGGAGAACAGGAGAGCTATGGGTAAGGAAGAGGAGGGAGAGAGAAAGGGGAAAGGGGATATTTCAATTCAGTCCAAAATACAGTACTGTAGTAAAGTAGGCGGTGCTGCTAGGAGAGTGGCGAACGCAACCTTAGGTGACCTTAGGTAGGTAGCAAGGTACCAGTACAAGGGAATGACCAGTCTGCTGTCAACCTGGAGGAATTTCCCACTGCTTGTGGGAAGAAGGGGTGGGAAGGAGTGAGTGAGATGGAGAGGGAGAGTGGAAGAAAGTTGAGGGGGAGAGTGGAAGAAAAAAGAGGGGGAAGAAGAGAAATAAATGGGAGGGGGAGAGGAAGAGAGCAAGGAGAGGTGATGGGGGAAAAAAAATATATATATATTTGAGGACAGTCCAAAATACAAGACCAGTACTGTAGTGAGGTTGGGTAAGACCAGGTAACAGCCAGTCTGCCATCTGTCTAGCCCTGGGGGAATTTCCCACGGCTTGTGTAACTCATCCTAAAGAGAGGAGGGGGTTGAAAAATGAGAGAAAGGGGTGAAAAAGTGGGGAAGAGAAGGAATGAGCAGAGGGGGAAAGTGAGGGAAATTATGAGGAAAGAGGAGAGGGGGGAGAGTAAGAAAGGAAGAGGGCAAGGGGAGAGTATTTCAGGACAGTTTATAATAATGAGGTAGGGTAAGTAAGACCAGGTAACCGCCAGTCAGCCCTCTGTCTACCTGTGGGAATTTCCCACAGCTTGTGTAACATATCCTGGGGGGTGGGAGGGGAGAAGAGAGTAGGGGGAACCAGGGGGGATGAGAGTAGGGGGAGGGGGGGGGGGGGAAGAAACCAGTGGAGAGAGAGGGTAGGGGAAGGGGTAGGCCTAATAAAATACAAGGAGAGGGGCGGAGTCTCCTTCTCTATCCCAGTTCATCTAGCCCCCCTCATACCAGTTTTCACATTTAACTATCCCCTCCCCCAGATCCTTTTTCCATAAACTGTAAGGAAATCCCCCCCCCCCCCTTTGATGTGCTTCCAGGTATGGTACCAGTATTTAAGAGTTCATGGAGGGGTTGAGGGTGTGTTCCTATTCCTCCTTCCCTTCACCCCTCAGTCTCCTTTTGTTACCCCTCCCACTACCTTTACTGGACTTTCTACCCCTCCCTTTGTCCAGGCTTTATACTTTTGAAGAGCGACAACTTTCCTTCATACTTCATTTTTTGTGAAAGAATTGGTGGAAGTTTTGTATTAGCCTAACAACCTAACCTAGTACATTAAAACGAAAATGCCAGTTTATTATACCAGAAACCAATAAGTACAGATAAATAGATAATAAACTTAAATATTTATAATAACCTACCCAAATAGAGTTGAGAGCCACCGCTAGAATTATACCAAATAGTCTAATAATCTATAGGCCTATTTTATTAATTTCACAACACAAAACTCTAACAATGAAATAATGAAAGTATATAATTATGTGATCCACCGGGATTCGAACCTGTGTTATCAGTTATCACAGATTTTTAAACACTAACAGCCAGAGTAAACTCGAATCCTCAAGGAGTTAAAATTAAATGCCAGGAAAATCCCCCGTGTGACAAGTCCTTCCCTTCCCCCATACCTCCACCACCTCAAGTCACCCCCTTATATATACCGGTATCAATTATCTCGTCCCTCCTTCCAGAACATTCACTTCATAAATATACCCTTCTCTGGGGTTTACCACGACCCTACCTCGGATGTTATGACTGCATAGGGGAGAAGAGTAGATGGGGAAGGGGTACCGTGGTTTAAAATCCATTGACATACAGTAAAATAGGCGATATATTGCTACATGGCTTGGGGGCGTTCCGTTTCTGCCATAGGACCTTTACCGGTACTGGAGAAAACATCGTAGAATACAAATTTATATGAAGCTATAAACCATTAAAATCGATATATATCCACACTACCACGCCTCCACACGCCAAAATATCCACTCCCGAGGTCCTGGAGAGAGATTTAAACCGGTAATCGGCAGAAACGTTACCTTTGGAGGGCTGTAATTTGTTTGACCATACAATCTTTGCCGGTAGGGGTGAACAAATGGAATACAAAATACAGACTAAAAAATATATTAAACATATATAAATAATCACGGTCACTCTATCACACGCTCAAAACTCCAAATCCGATGTCCTTCAAGGGTATTTAAGGCTAGAAACGGTCGAAATATTACCTTTGGCGAGCTATAATTTGGTGCACTAGCCTGGGAAGGTGCGAGAAGCGACTGAGGAAAAAGCCGCGGCGGGAGTTGCTATGGTGGCTCTGTTGAGTTGCCAGATATGCCTTTTTGAGGGATGTTTTCTATTTATTTTCTTACTATTTAGCCTTTTTAATGGCTTATTAGACTCACACATAGTTTTAAATATTTCATCACATCAATATATATGTGTCTTACTTTCTGAAATAGCCTTAAAGTCAGCTATGTGCTATGGTGGCTCCTCTTAGTTGCCAAATATGTCTTTATTGGGGAAGTTTTTTATTTACTTCCTTATTATCTAACTTTTCTATTGGTTTATTTGACTTGTATGTAGTTTTAGATATCCCTATACATTAACACCTATGTTTTGTATTATCTAAAATAGCCTTAAAACTCCTGTATGCCAATATAGGATATAAACTGCCAAAATATGAGTAATTAAATCATCAATTACCTGGTTTATGGCAGTGCAATAGTTTATAATCAGCACAGATTTCTCACGTAGCGCGCATGTGCCATGTGCCTGTCTGCCTGAATATAATATATTCATAAAATTCCAGAAAAATTAGCACTTGCTAAACTGTTAAGTAATAATAGTAGATATATTGATGATATTCTTGTTTGCAATTTGTTAAATTTTAATCAAGTTGCTAAACTTATTTACCCTAATTCTATTCCCCTCACACAATGTAACGTAAATTATAAAGTTGAAAATGTTCTTGATATAAATATAGAGATTGTTAATGAACAGTGCATACTTAAAGTATATCACAAAGTTGATGATTTTAATTTTAACGTAATAAACTTTCCTTCCCTAGTAGTAATATCGATAGTAAAATAACTTATAACTGTTTTTATTCCCAATTAATAAGATTTTGTAAAATCTGCACTAAAGTAGATGACTTTTGGGCTAGAGCTAGGTTACTATACAGACTCTTAGTGGACAGAGGTTTTGAGGCAAGTAAATTGTTCCATAAATTTAATCTTTTTAGGGTCAATTATTGTGACTGTATTCTAAAATTTGACATCAATAATTTTAATCAAGCATTTTTAACTTGAAGTTTCTTGTATAACCTCTGCTTACTTTTTGTCTGTATTTATTGTTTATCTTTTTCTTTTTCTTTTTCTATTATTATTAATATTAATATTGATGATTTTTAAAATTTATTGTTCTTGTTAAAAGAGTACTCTTTGTTTAAATCTGTTGTTACTTCATATTTTGTAATTATTTGTCTTTATATTATATGTATTCATTGTCGATAGTATCAATTGCTTACTTTTGCGATTTCCTTAGTTTATTTGTGCTATAAATGTAGGTTATTTGTAGGGTAGTTATTGATAGGGGTCACTTGAGGCATGCTATGCTTACAGGTACCTACCCGATAGCACTATCGTTAGTGAGTGCTGTACTGTATTTTATATATTATTTTGTAATAGTATAGATATCTTATCAATATTTGTATTTTGTACTATTTTAATGTCTTGTCATGTTGCAAATTTGATTTTAAATAATATTTTGACATTTAACATATAGTTTCTTTATTCATGCAGAGTTTAGTAAAATTTGCCAGAACGTCCCGGACTTCCCAAACTTGACTACTTCCTTTAACGTGACGATAGTGCGTTGTTATATGTGCGATTAGTTTGCTTGGGAAACAGATTAACTTGCTCATGTAGTAATGTACACCGTATGTGGTGGATTGTGTTCTTTTATTTAATAATTTTCATTTTAGTAAACGTTGTTTCCACATAGCGATTTTGATCATTTAATTTGACTTTATATTGTCCTTGTCCCAATTTTGGTTTGTTTAGTTTGCAAGTTTTACATTTTAATATTTGGATTAATTACTGACTGAACTTTTTTTATTTAACTGTGACCGTCGATGCTAGATATGCTAGAATTAAACCTAATGTGTTATCATACCGGTAAATTCACGGCATAGTTGTAAATATTACGAAACTATTAGTATATCCCAAATTGGCCTGTCAGTGGTTTGTATCTCTGGCTACGTTGAATCACGATTATCACGCTCCAGTTTTTGCTATAATTGTTTTCCTAGTGTGTGGTTGTAACTCGAGTGTGTGTACATCAACGTGCGTGAGTGGGTGCACACGTGTACGCGCCTCGTCTGCACACGCACACACACACACACACACCGGAATCTCTATAAGTGCACATACATGTAGTTTCCGGTTGGGGCGGTTGCATCACGGCAAATATTTCCTGAGAGGTTTAAGGTGAAATGGGAGTATTTATTTGCTCATTGTGTTTTCTGTTTTATTGTGTTTTAGTTTCCTTCCTAGACATCCATCAAGCTGTAAAAATCACCCCTACTGTAGACCCCTCCAAGATAAATTTGTAAATTTGTCGGTAGAAAAAATTTCTAGGCCAAAGGCCGATTACCCTTAAGATTACAGGCTCGCTATCGCTCGCCAGGAAAAAAATCGACACATGAATTGCAGGAAAGGTCTTAATATTGACAAAGAAATGGGCGTTAAGTCTTAAAATCGCCAAACTAATGGGCCGGATGTCTTAAAATCCAAAAACCAATGGGGCTAAAGACGAATGAGAAAAGGGGCCAAAATAACCCGGCCAATCCCCCCTTAATTAAGATGTTGTGCAATGATGAAACAACAAACTGGAATAGCGTTAGGCTTTGGTGTCGAAAAAGTCAGGTGTTTTTGTTCATTAGACGATTTGTATAAGTTTGGGAAGGACCTATAGCCTATAGTGTATGTGTGTCAGAGAGGTAACTGAAATAATGTTTACCTTTTTTATCCACAGAACCTCCCTTTAGCCGGTATCATACGAGAGCTTTTATAGTCAACATTCTATGATCAACTTTTTTCTGGCAACATATCTGGAATATTTTGAACTGATGAGATATGAATTTAGGCAAAATAAATATGTTTGATGTTGACCTCATAAACTGGCAGACCAATGTTGAGGGAAAAAGCGCTCGTGTGATAGCGGCTTTAACTCAAATAAATCGTCTAATAATAGTCGGGATAAGGTAAATGTAGTTGTCATCGTATACTGACAGAATAAGGTGAACTATGACATCCTATTAATTTATTCTGGCTAACTTCAGCCGATTTTATTCAGCTTAGGAATGGCCTCCAGGAGTCGTAAGGATAAAATACATTAATTTGTGTATTTGGCTTCTATAATAAATATAGCCTACCTTTGATGATAAATTGTTATGGGAACTTTAATAGCCCTTTTCACACTTTTCTTTTAAATTTCAGGTTTTACAGAATAGGCCTACCATACAATGCAATATGTCACAATAACAAATACTCATAAAATTCCCATTTAGTACAATATATGATTCCCTTTAAAATATACTTTTGTTAATAACTATACGATTATATTCAACTTAGGAATGACTTATATGCACAGCTGCCATTTGAATCGGGAAAATAATACACAGAATCATTGCACGACAAACGTAATGAAGCCATAGAACTCTTAAATTCTGATCTAAATACTATTTCCAATTGGGGCAGAGAAAACCTTGTTAACTTTAATGCTTCCAAAACCCAATTTCTCCATCTATCTACCCGTCAGGATCTCCCAGCGGACTATCCCTTATTCTTCAACAATACAAAAATCAACCCTTCATCTTCTCTCAATATTCTTGGTGTCTCTTTTTCTTCTGCTCTCATTTGGAAGGACCATATTACCAGTCTTGCTAAGGCAGCCTCCCAGAAGCTGGGTGTGCTCAACCGCCTTAGGGGGTTCTTTTCCCCTGCACAGCTTCTTGCTCTGTACAGGGGCATAGTGCGCCCTTGTATTGAGTATTGTTCACATGTGTGGGGAGGTTCCTCTCACACCGCTCTCCTAGACAAAGTTGAAAGGAAGGCCTTTCGTATCATTAACTCCCGTCCACTCACCAACTCTCTGCAATCTCTCTCTCTCCGCCGCAATGTTGCATCTCTCGCTATTCTATCGCTACTATAATAATCCTCAGAGCTATCCCAGTGCATACCACCTCCTTTACGTAGGGCACGTGGTACCCGTCTTGCAACTCAATCCCACCCCTACTCTGTGCAACTCTCCAACCCAAGAGTGAAACGTTACTCTCAAACTTTCTTCTCAGAGCTGAGCTCTGGAACTCTCTCCCAGAATCAGTCTTTCCCTCTTCCTATGACTTAAATTGCTTCAAACTCCGTGTGTCCAGGCATTTTGGCTCGAACGTCCCTTGATTTTGGCCCTGTCACTCTTTCAACTATGGGGGAGGCACTCGCTATAGGCAGTTATGCCTTTTGCCTCCCTCAATCACATAGAAAAAAAATGTAACCGTAATAAAAGCAAGTTTATGATGTTATATTTACTGTTGTTGTTTCTTCAGTGATATGTGCAGAGCTGCTACACTGGAACGAGGAGAATCTGCACCCATAATTCAAAGGATGAGAAGAGACGGAATCCTACCGGAAATATTAACAGGTAAATGCAATCACAGTCTCTCTCTTTCTCTCACTCTCACTCTATCTATCTATCTATCTATCTATCTATCACTCCCTATCTATCTATCGCTCTCTCTCACTCATTCTCTCTCTCTCTATCTATCTATCGCTCTCTCTCTCATTCTCTCTCTCTCTCTCTCTCTCTCTCTCCACCCTTGTTTATAATTTATATATGCAAATATAAGCACCGTTGATAAGCAAATATGATCAATCGTAATAACATGCACATTTATGATTCGTTATCATTCGTATACTTATGTGTTGTTGTGTGTGTAAGCATATCATGTATTTACACTATATTTAACCCGTTCAGTACCAGGGACGTCCTTTACATCATAGTCTGCCTACTATTAGCCGATTTTATTCAGCTTAGGAAGGACCTCTATCAATAATAAGGCTTTAAACTATATAAACCAACCCTTTTAACGATGGCGATGGGCTGGTCTATCAGAGTGAGACCTGAGCGATCTCTGCCATACCCATAGCTTACTCTGACTGTTCCTTTTACTTATATATTTTCTAGATCTCAAGTGACGGCGTCTCTTCCGTGGATTGACCTCCCAATCTACCAAGATTGGAAGCTAAAGCGTCACATTATTCCTTTGCCCCTCAACTTTCTCTTCATAATTGCTGAGGGGCACAGGGCCCTGGGTGGGGCTTTGGTTTCCCGGGCGTTTACGCACCCTCTCAGCTCCCCGCCATGGAGTGGCTTCGGTCACCCAGGCTTTATTGTGGTCGGCAGGGAGGGTTCTGTGGGGGCGCTCGTTTATGGCCTTGGCCTTACTCAGGGCCTTGGGACTGTTCGGCCAGGCAGCTTGGGGAACAACAACAACAACAACAACCCTTTTAACTACCACAGAAGCTTCCTGAGCTGCGTAATAGCGTCTATATATAGCTAGACTAAACTATAACACACGTCTCGCTGTTACTCAAAGGGTTAATATACCCGCATATGTTAATTAGTACCGGCATATATCGCTCGCCCGATAATATTCAACACCTATATGGGACGAATGGTCTTAATATTGACAACAAAATGGACAAAAGGTCTTAATATCGACAAACTAATGGGGCTAAATTTGAGGGAAGGAGTCCAGAAAAAAAACTCTAAACTCTTGACAGGTTATGTAGAGTCACCCCTAAAAATGAGTGGACGGAAAATGGTTGCAATATTTTGTATTCATGACTGGTGATTACGCTTCCTTGAAAGAGAGAAAGAGAGAGGGTGTGTGTGAGAGTTAGTGTGTGTGTGTGTGTGTGAGAGAGAGTGAGTGTGTGTGTGACCAGCTGGCACAGAGGAGGGTAGATGGGATGTACAGTGGCGGCGGCGCAACGGCGTGGACCACGGGGCGCTAACTGACAGCCCTCAACTACAACCACAGGAACCACAGGTGTGTGTGTGTGAGAGAGAGAGAAGGTGAGTGTGTGTGAGAGAGGGAGATAGAGAGAGATAGTGTGTGAGTGTCTATGTGTGTATGTGAGAGAGAGACTATCCTTGAAGAAATAAATTATGTACATGTAATTATATAATATTAATAGGTTTGCAATTATATATAGAGACTGTGCGTGTGTGAGTGTTTACTAGCAATTATTGTGGAACCGTTGATTCATTTGTAATTTAATAAATGTCTTTCGATTATTAGAAAGTGTGTTTGTTTGTGTTAGAGTTGAGTATACAAACAAGAGATATATATATATATATATATATATATATATATATATATATATATATATTATATAATATATATATATATATATATATATATATATATATATATATATATTTGTATTTGTCAAAATATTATAATAAACCGCAACATCGCGTATGACTTCAGAAAATTATAGCTTTGGTTATTTTTAGCTTCACGTTTGTTAAGTCACGATGTTATAATCTTACACGGTGGTTTGTTAAGTCACGGTGTTATAATATTACACGGTGGTTTGTTAAGTCACGGTGTTATAATCTTACACGGTGGTTTGTTAAGTCACGATGTTATAATCTTACACGGTGGTTTGTTAAGTCACGGTGTTATAATCTTACACGGTGGTTTGTTAAGTCACGGTGTTATAATCTTACACGGTGGTTTGTTAAGTCACGGTGTTATAATATTACACGGTGGTTTGTTAAGTCACGATGTTATAATCTTACACGGTGGTTTGTTAAGTCACGATGTTATAATCTTACACGGTGGTTTGTTAAGTCACGGTGTTATAATCTTACACGGTGGTTTGTTAAGTCACGGTGTTATAATCTTACACGGTGGTTTGTTAAGTCACGGTGTTATAATCTTACACGGTGGTTTGTTAAGTCACGGTGTTATAATATTACACGGTGGTTTGTTAAGTCACGGTGTTATAATATTACACGGTGGTTTGTTAAGTCACGGTGTTATAATATTACACGGTGGTTTGTTAAGTCACGGTGTTATAATATTACACGGTGGTTTGTTAAGTCACGGTGTTATAATATTACACGGTGGTTTGTTAAGTCACGGTGTTATAATATTACACGGTGGTTTGTTAAGTCACGGTGTTATAATATTACACGGTGGTTTGTTAAGTCACGGTGTTATAATATTACACGGTGGTTTGTTAAGTCACGGTGTTATAATTACACGGTGGTTTGTTAAGTCACGGTGTTATAATATTACACGGTGGTTTGTTAAGTCACGGTGTTATAATATTACACGGTGGTTTGTTAAGTCACGGTGTTATAATATTACACGGTGGTTTGTTAAGTCACGGTGTTATAATATTACACGGTGGTTTGTTAAGTCACGGTGTTATAATATTACACGGTGGTTTGTTAAGTCACGGTGTTATAATATTACACGGTGGTTTGTTAAGTCACGGTGTTATAATATTACACGGTGGTTTGTTAAGTCACGGTGTTATAATATTACACGGTGGTTTGTTAAGTCACGGTGTTATAATATTTACACGGTGGTTTGTTAAGTCACGGTGTTATAATATTACACGGTGGTTTGTTAAGTCACGGTGTTATAATATTACACGGTGGTTTGTTAAGTCACGGTGTTATAATATTACACGGTGGTTTGTTAAGTCACGGTGTTATAATCTTACACGGTGGTTTGTTAAGTCACGGTGTTATAATCTTACACGGTGGTTTGTTAAGTCACGGTGTTATAATCTTACACGGTGGTTTGTTAAGTCACGGTGTTATAATCTTACACGGTGGTTTGTTAAGTCACGGTGTTATAATATTACACGGTGGTTTGTTAAGTCACGGTGTTATAATATTACACGGTGGTTTGTTAAGTCACGGTGTTATAATATTACACGGTGGTTTGTTAAGTCACGGTGTTATAATATTACACGGTGGTTTGTTAAGTCACGGTGTTATAATATTACACGGTGGTTTGATTCATATATTTATACATACACAAAAATCAAATTGAACCAGCACTCGAATAGTTTTAAAATTCAGTCATATACAATTGATGTTATATTTAGTTCCATAGTTTTTCATTTGGTTACTAGCAAATTAAATCGACATCTTTTACGACACGAGAACATTTGGCCCTCAAGGTTTTATGAATATTTATTTATTTATTCATTTATATTTTGTTACGTAATTATTAAAAACATTCTACATTTATTTAATTTACCAGACACGTTAGGTGACGAGGTATAATGGTATAACGTATTTGGTTTTGTATTGTTATTTTGTATATTGCACCGATAATTGTATCATTGTGTGTGTATGTATGTGTGTATGTTTGTAAGTATATATATGTATGTACGTTTGTAAATATGGATGTATGTATGTATGTATGTAATTGTATGTAGTAATAAATGAGCGTTGTAAGGTAACACGGCGTACATTTAAGCTTGTTTATATTAAGTGATTAATAATTGCCTAGCTCAAATATATAACTTGTTTGCTTAGTGTGCCCTGTATAATATATGTGTGTGCAATACAATATACAACACATAGACTCTTACCCCTAAACAAATACCCCACAAGACCCCCCTTCGAGATAAATTTGTGCATTTTATGGTTGAAAAATGCCCCCCACCCCCACCCCCAATATACCTAGAATTAAATCAACCCCATAAAATTGTGCATTTTATGGTTGAAAAATGCCCCCCCCCCCATATAGCTAGAATTAAATTAACCCCTTCTGTACCAGCGATGTACTTGTCATTATATTCTGGCATTGCCTGGGTAGGTTAAATACGAGTAGCCTCGTAAGGATAAATATTTATGTTGTTGCTTGGTTTCCTTTGTACTCCTTCGTGTTATGCTTTAAAATATAATGGGCATGAAAATGATTATTTACTTGTTCATGTAAATATAGCCTTATTTATTGGTAATGGCCTCGTTCAGCATAAATATTATAAGCTACTAATTGGGCTCGATAAACATCTGTGCCTTACTTCAAGATGACTCGAAGCAAATATCATCTGGAACGCTCCTATTGCCCCTCCCAACACCGCGCCATAGAATCTCGCCTTATCATCCATATAACCCGGAAATTAATCTATATATCTATCTATCTATTTTCTATCTCTATCTCTATCTATCTAACTATATATGTATCTGCCTATCTATCTATCTATCTATTTTCTATCTATCTATCTCTCTATCTATCTAACTATATATGTATCTGTTTATCTGTATATCTATCTATATATCTATCTATGGGCGTTATAATCTGGCCTTATCAACCATACAAACCGGAAATTAGCGTTGCAGTTAAGCCTGATAACATTATACGGTAGTGACAAGTACTGATTAGATTGATGGTGATCGGCGGCATCTGGCATCTGTTTACACACACTCACACATACTCTCTCTCTCTCTCTGTCGCTCTCTCTCTCTCTGTCGCTCTCTCTCTCTCTCTCATTGATTACATTGGTGGGGATAGGCGCCATGTTGCATATATGTACCCGCCAGGTCAGGTCATGTGAAGGTATTGAGGGATAAGTCTTCACAACAGCATCGTTTTTAGCTACTTTCTACTTTTCCAATTTGTCTGAAGAGTGTAGAGAGGGGTGATGGAGAGAGGACGCCGTTGGAGTGGCTTTGTTATGTTGGTTAAATAGAAACCCTGTAGTAAGAGAGATTGTTCTGGAAAAATGCACTGGCGGAAGGTCCATTCCTCCTAAAATGTAGACTCGCTTTCGTTCGCCAGGAAAAAAATGACGCCTAAATGACTCGAAATATCATAACATTGACAAAGAAATGGGGCAAAAGGTCTTAAGATGGCCAAACTAATGGGGCGAACGTCTTAATACCTCAAAAGTAATGGGACTACACTAATGAATGACTGAATAAATCTATGAATGAATCTCCCTCACAATCATCTCCCCTTCTTAACATGGGTGCAACTCAGACCAATGAACTCGTCTCTATCTTATCTTGCTAAGTCTGGCTTGGTCTATATTATATGTAGCTGGATTTATACTGTATATATGTGTGTGTGTGTCTGTGTAAGTGTGTGTGTGTGTAAGTGGGTGTGTCTGTGTGTGTGTGTGTATATGTAGCTGGATCTATACTGTATATATGTGTGTGTGTGTCTGTGTAAGAGTGTGTGTGTGTAAGTGGGTGTGTCTGTGTAAGTGGGTGTGTCTGTGTAAGTCTGTGTGTGTGTGTGTGTATATGTAGCTGGATCTATACTGTATATATGTGTGTGTCTGTGTAAGTGTGTGGGTGTGTAAGTGGGTGTGTCTGTGTAAGTGGGTGTGTGTGTGTGTGTATATGTAGCTGGATCTATACTGTATATATGTGTGTGTGTGTGTGTGTGTGTCTGTGTAAGTAAGTGGGTGTGTCTGTGTAAGTGGGTGTGTCTGTGTCTGTGTGTGTGTGTGTCTGTGTAAGTGTGTGTGTGTGTGTGTGTGTGTGTATATGTAGCTGGATCTATACTGTATATATGTGTGTGTGTGTGTGTAAGTGGGTGTGTCTGTGTAAGTGGGTGTGTGTGTGTGTCTGTGTAAGTGGGTGTGTGTGTCGTGTAAGTGGGTTTCTGAGAGAGAGAGAGAGAGAAAGATATCGATTTAAGTGATGAAAGAGAAAAAACCTAGGCTAGATCAGACACGAGGAAGAGTAAAGTGCCTGTGTGTGTGTGTGCCTGTGTGGGTGAGAGAGAGAGAGAGAGAGAGAGAGAGAGATTTGAGTGACGAAAGAGAAAAAACCTAGGCTAGATCAGACACGAGGAAGAGTAAAGTGCCTGTGTGTGTGTGTGTGTGTGTGCATTATTGTGTGCACACTTGTTTCTGTAATGCATATGTGTCTATCTACATTAGTCAGTGTGTGTGTGTGTGTGTGTGTGTGTGTGTCAGGTGTATGTCTGTATATTTATGCGCGCGCTGAACGTGGTAAATCTTAGGGTGGTATTCTTGAATAATGATTTCCCTTCCCAGTGCCGTTAATGGACGAAATAGCTTGAAAAATAACGCTAGCGTCAGAAATGGGAATGCTAATCCATCTAATCTCTATAAACAACACTCATACCCACAATATTCGTTCGATATCAGGTGGAGTGAAGGGAAAGACATTTTTAAGAATACGAGTCTCATTAGTAAAACTCTTGACCATATGTGTTAAATTTATCATTGAGGATATTAATAATGTGACTACTGGTATATATGTGTGTAAATGTGACCCCCCCCCCCACACCTCAGCTGTCTCCTAATAATTATCTGTTGTATACACCTGTGGTCTGTAGGTGCAGGTGGTAGTGTTTTTTTGTTCTTGTTTATTGGGCTTGTTACATGATCTCTCTCTCTCTCTCTCTCTCTCTCTCTCTCTCTCTCTCTCTCTCTCTCTCTCTCTCTCTCTCTCACACACACACAGTCACATTCTCTCTCACTCTCACTCTCTCCTGCCACGGACATTAGTTCCAGGGCAGTAATTCCCTTTCCAATGTTCCCTTACCCACTCTAAACCACTGTTTGGACACTTGATCCTCAGTGTTTTGGAGGACAAGCAACCTAGAAGGGTCACTAGATCTGTTGTTGCTTGATTTCCTTTGTACTTTGTACTCCTTTGTACTCTCTCTGGAACTTACGTGGGCAACCGTACATCTATCATTGGCAGTAAGGGTAAGAGGCACACGGTGTAGTCAATAAAAATATGTAAACACCTGCCAACAGCGATACTACACAGGTGTTTGGAAGAGAGGCTGGTGTTATAATGAGAGAGAGAGAGAGAGAGAGAGAGAGAGAGAGAGAGAGAGAGAGTTAGAGTTAGTCAATGCAGAACAACACCTGCTAACAGCGATACTACCCAGGTGTTTGGAAGAGAGGCTGGTGTTATAATGAGAGAGAGAGTTAGAGTTAGTCAATGCAGAACAACACCTGCCAACAGCGATACTCAGCTGTTTGTAAGAGAGGTTGATGTTATGAGAGAGAGTGAGTGAGTGTGTGTAAATAACTTTTACAGTGCCTTAACTAAACCAATAAATCATTACATAATTCGATACGATTATAAATTCAGTAAGATGATAATACATCAAAATAACACAAAAATTAGTTATACATTTGATAGAACTGATTTCCTTCAATTATTCATGTATTTATGATCATATCGCGAATTAATTAAATGTACAATTAAGCTAGTATTAATTATTCATGTATTGCACTAAGGGGAGATTTCCACCTGGGATATTATTGTTCGGGACCCCTTTCTCCCTCATGTTTAGCCCCATTGCTTTTGATATTTTAAGACGTTTGCCCCATTAGTTTGGCGATTTTAAGAACTTTCGCCCTATTTCTATCAATTTTAAGAGAGAGAGAGAGAGAGAGTGAGAGCGTATGTGTGTACAATATATGATAATCTCATTATTTTCCAAGAACGTGTCTGATGAGATATAGTGTGTGTGTGTGTGTGTTGTGTATGTGTGTGTGTGTGCGCGCTACAGACAGACACAGATAAGACAGACAGACAGATGATATGCAGAAAGACATCTTCATGATGCTATCTGCCTAACTCTTTTATATACCTGTATATATATATATATATATATATATATATATATATATATATATATATATATATATATATATATATATATATATACATACAGTATAATGTACTGTATAATTATATCACCATTGAGGACATTCTGCAGAGTCACCACCATTAAGGAACACTGCATGAGTGCATGAGTGCATGAGTGCATGAGTGCATTTATATTATACAGTACAGTACTGTATAGACTCATATAACTCTTGACAGTTAGATAGATAGATAAATAGATAGATAGATGATATATATAGATAGAGAGATAGAGAGATAGATACATAGATAAAAAGATAGATAAAAAGAGACAGAGATAGACAGACACAGACAGACATAGATAGATAGATAGATAGATAGATAACAAGATAGATAGAAAGAGACAGAGATAGACAGACAGATATATAGATAGATAGATAGATAAAAAGGATAGATAGAAAGAGACAGAGAGATAAAGAGACAGATAACAGACAGACAGATAGTCAGTCAGTCAGTCATAATTTTATTTCATAAAAAGACATATACATACACTTTTTACAGAGTTATTTACGTAATCTACATTAAGCTAAAAGTCCTTAGCGCATAGTTGGTTCTGTGTTCTGTACATAAACAATTCTTGATCTGATAGCATTGATATCATTTAGCAATAAGTTAGTAAATCCATACTCATGTAGGATTATTTTTTCAACATCCTTTACAAGAAAAGGTCTATGTAACATGTAATACATGTTCTTCTCTATAAAACTACATGGCTTTATGAGATTTCTATATACAAATCTTATTTTCATCCAGTTAACCAAATGCCTAAACACCATCACTCCACATTCTCTACAAGCACTGTGGTTGCTCTCCCAGTACTTCATATTCAATATTTTCTTTATTGCTTTGTGGTATCCAATGGAAAACTGCTTAAACGGTATATAACATTTTCTATTATTAAACCAAAGTTCAGCGCCATAAAAATTCAAACAGTAGCTTTGAAATAAATTTAAAAATACTTCAGTACTCGTGTTGCTAAACTTTCTTAAAAGACAATTAAACTCATTGTAAAACTTATTTCTGCATCTTATCATATCCAAGTCATTAGATAGATAGATAGATATATAATAGATAGATAGATAGATAAATATATAGATAGATAGATGATCTAGGGGAGGTGTGGTGGAGTGGTCATGCCACTGGATCAACGTGTTTAAACGCAGTGTAATAGGTCTCGGTGAACAAGGCCTGTTGTACCGTACATCCTTAAGGGGAGATCTCCACGTGAGGGATTTTTTTCTTGACCCCTTTCTCCCTCATGTTTAGCCCCATTGCTTTTGATATTATAAAACGTTTGCCCCATTAATTTAGCGATTTTAAGAACTTTCACCCCATATTAAGACCTTTCGTGCAATTCAGGTCTCGATTTTATCCTGGCGAGCGATAGCGAGCCTGTAATTTAAGAGGAACCGGCCTTTGGCCGGGACATTTTTCTACCGAAAAATGTACAAATTTATCTTGAAAGGGACTCAAGGGGGTGTAATTTTAAGCTTGATGGAGGTCTAGGAAACACACTAAAAACCTCCCCTTAAGGGGGGGTCACCTGCTTTTGTTATCTTTGTCTCCCTCTCTCTTTGCCTTGTATCCATTCGGCTCCATTCAGCCTACTGTTTCAAGACGTTTATCCCCATCCAGGTGTCGATTTGTTCCTGGCGAGCGAGAGCAAGCCAGCATTGTATGGAGAAATCCGGCTTCGCCGGAGACATTTTCCTATCGAAAAATGTACAAATTTAGCTTGCTGTCAAGTCAAAAATATACAGTATATGCTGGCTCGCTACTACTCGCCAGGAACATATTGATACCTGGATGGGGTAAGCGCCTTAAAACAGTAGGCTGAATGGGGCCGAATGAATACAAGCCAAAGAGAGAGGGAGAGAAAGATAAAACAAGCAGGTGACCCCCCTTAAGGATGTACGGTAGAACAGGCCTTGTTCACCGAGACCTGTTATACTGTATTTAAACACGTTGACCATTTAATTGCAGTGTTATAGTCTACGCTCACGTTCATATGTGTGTGTGTGTGTGTGTGTGTGTGTGTGTGTGTGTTTGAGAGAGAGAGATAGCGTGTGTGTGAGAGAGAGAGAGACTGTGTGTGTGTGTGTGTGAGAGATAGAGATAGAGTGTGTGTGTGTGTGTGTGTGAGAGAGAGATAAAGAGTGTGTGTGTGTTGTGTGTGAGAGAGAGAGAGTTACATAGATACGCAGACTGCACAGACCTTGCAGCCCCTACTAGTAAGTCCAGGAGCTAGCAAACATTTGTATTACATCTCGAGTACAAAAGGTTTGAGTACTGGAATTTATTGATAGTCTATTGGAGATCCCCAATCGGTGATTCTTAAGTTTTATAATTGGTGCATTTGGTAGTAGGAGCCCCTTATAAATAATTCCCCATAAGAGTTCTTAAACATGTATTTTTGCTTGATACTGTACATCGTTGTAGAGTTATCTGACTGGTCCCAAATGACTCATCTGAACAAATGAAACAATTTATGTTCAGACTATGCTTTGCTAATGTTGACTGTTTGACTAGTACAGGCACCTGTAGTTCAATAATTGGTAAAAAAAATGGCAACTTTTGTCTCAAGAAATTGAACTACAGGTGCCTGTACTAGTCAAACTGTCAACATTAGCTAAACATTGTCTGAACATAAGTTGTTTCATTTGTTCAGATGAGTCATTTGAGACCAGTCAGATAACTCTACAACGATGTACAGTATCAAGCAAAAATACATGTTTAAGAACTCTTATGGGGAATTATTTATAAGGGGCTCCTACTACCAAATGCACCAATTATAAAACTTAAGAATCACCGATTGGGGATCTCCAATAGACTATCAATAAATTCCAGTACTCAAACCTTTTGTACTCGAGATGTAATACAAATGTTTGCTAGCTCCCCTACTATAGGCAGTCTGGACTAAATTCTAACAAATGTGCTACTAAGTGGAGGGTACAAAGGAGTACAAAGGAGTACAAAGGAAATCAAGCAACAACAGGTCTAGTGACCCTTCTAGGCTGCTTGTCCTCCAAAACACTGAGGATCAAGTGTCCAAACAGTGGTTTAGAGTGGGTAAGGGAACATTGGAAAGGGAACTACTGCCCTGGAACTAATGTCCGTGGCAGGATTAGGAAGTTAGTAGGGGACAGATGGGTTAGTAACTGAGGGGGGGGATAAAATAAAGTTATTCATTTACAAACGCAGTCAGTCGCGGGTTTGATGCGAGATATTTGTCTAAGCGGAGTTTAAATGAATCAACGGTGCTGCAGTCTATAACGTCTCGGGGAAGCCCATTCCACAAGTTGACAACTCGATTGAAGAAGAAATTCTTAGATTCGTGTGAGTTAAAAGATTTACCAATAATTTTGCAACCGTTTCCCCGCGTGTAATTAGATTGGTCGATAGTGAAGTACTTACTAGAGTTCATATTGTCGATGCCTTTGATGATTTTGAACACTTGAATTAAGTCACCTCTTAAACTGCGCTCGGTTAAAGGAAATAGATTTAATTCTCTAAGACGCTCTTCGTATGGTTTGTTCTTTAGGCTAGGTATCATTTTGGTAACTCTACGTTGAACTCGTTCTAGCTTGTTTATATCTTTTTGGTAATAAGGGCACCAGGATTGAACGCAGTATTCCAGAAGAGGGCGGACTAAGGAATTGTAAAGGGTTAGGATAACTTCTTTGGATTTATGCTCAAATGACCTGCCTATAAAGCCAATTATTTTGTTTGCCTTCTCAACAACTTCTGAACATTGTTGACTCGGTTTTAGGTTACTCGATATTGTTACTCCCAGATCGGTTTCTCTGTTTACATTCTTAAGCGGAGTGCCTTTCATCGAATAGTTGGCTTTCTCATTTAGGTATCCGATACGTAGTACTTTACATTTATCCGCATTGAAACTCATTTGCCAAATTTGGGCCCAATATGACAATTTATCTAGATTGTGTTGCATATCGTCAACTTGTTCTTTTGAGAGTACGCTACTTGCAATTTTTGTATCGTCAGCCAATTTTGAGATTGTACAAGTGAGACCCTCATCTATGTCGTTGATGTAAATTAGAAAGATAATTGGTCCTAGTACCGATCCCTGGGGTACTCCGCTACTTACATTGGTCCATTTAGATGCCTTACCGTTTATGACTACTCCTTGCTTTCTGTCGCTGAGCCAATTTTCTATCCATTTCAACACACCGTCTTGGATTCCATGCGCTTTTAGTTTTAGAAGTAAACGTTTGTGGGGAACTTTGTCAAAGGCCTTTTGAAAATCAAGGTATATAAATAATATCTACAGCTTTACTCTCATCGTAGAGGTTGAGGATATCGTGGAAGAAGTCTAAGAGGTTTGTTAAACAGGAACGTTTTTTACGAAAGCCGTGTTGACTATCTTTAAGTAAGTTATTTGCCTCTAAGTGATTTACGAGTCTGTCTCTTATGACCGTTTCTAGCATTTTACATACAATTGAGGTTAAGCTAATTGGACGATAGTTACTGGGTAGGGATTTGCTGCCTTTTTTGAATATCGGTGTTACGTTGGCTAGCTTCCAACGTAACAACGTAGCTAAGGTAAGGATAGCAAAGCAGAAGAGAGAGAGAGAGAGAGAGAGATGGATGGTATAGCCTACGACACTTTGATGACAGTATGAAGATTGCAACATTGCAGTGTTGTATCTTACACTCACATTTATGTGTGGGTGCGGGTGTGTGTGGGTGTGTGTGTGTGCCTCAGGGTGTTTATGTGTGTGTGTCTGAGAGAGAGAGAGTGTGTGTTTGTGTCTGTGTGTGGGTATGAGTGTGTGTATGAGAGAATTTGTGGGTGTGTATCCGTATGTGTATGTGTTTGTGTGTATGTGTATGTGTGAACGTAATCAACAGTACACCACCACATCATGACCGCAGAGTCTGTCATACAATATCAAACGTGTGGCCTGTGAATAAAGGGAAGATTATTGTACAATGTCACTGGTGTATACTCTCTCTCGCTCTCTCTCTCTCTCTCTCTCTCTCCCTCTCAGGTGGCTTGGGTGAACACAGGTAGGGGAGTGTCACTCTAAATTACTGTAAGGGTATGTGCAGTTGACTATCTCTAATTCTAAATTCTCTCTCCCTCTCTCTCTCTCTCTCCTTTGCTATCCTACCCCTCCACTTTCCCATATTATCGGGTTTGCTATCCCTACTAGAATTAAGTCCTGACCACCTCGCTTGGATCGTAAGGTCTGTGTGGCCAGTGTATCTATGTAAATATATGTAAATATCTCTCTCACACACACACACACATGTACTTACTCTTTCTCGTATCTTATCTTTATCTATTTCTCTCTCTCTCTCTCTCTCTCTAAATAAGTGTTGGGCAGTGTGCAATTGCCAAAGTCGCTGGCTCATGGTGTGTGTGTGTGTGGGGGGGGGGGGGGGGGGGGGGTAGGTAGGTAATGGTGGGGTGGTGGTGTGTGGAGGGGGGGGGGGGGGGTGGGGGGGTGGGTGTGGTGAGGGAGTGATGATGGGGGTGTTGTGGTGGTGATAGATGGTGGGGGGGGATGGGGGTGTGGTGGTGGTGATAGGGGGTCGGTGCAAGGAGGAGTGATAGTAATGATGGTGGTATATGAATGGTGGTGGTGGTGGTGGTAGTAGTAATGATGATGGTAGCTGAAATAGTGATATATATGAATGATAGTAATTGTGATGGTAGTAGTGGTATGAATGGTGGTGGAGGTGGTAGTAGTAATGGTGGTGGTAGCTGGATTATAGTGGGGGCAGTGGTAGTAATGATGGTGGTAATTGAAATAGTGGTTGATGATGGCGGTGGTGGTTATAGTTGTGATGGTGTTATATGAATGGTGGTAGTTGTGGTGATGGTGGTGGTGGTAGCTGAAATAGTGGTATATATGGTGGTAGTTTTGTTGGTAGTAGTGATATGAATGGTGGTAGTCGTGGCGGTGGTGGTGATGTTGGTGATTGCTGAAATATGGTGGGGGTAGTGATAGTAATGATAGTTGAGGTGGTGGTAGTTGTGATGGTGGTTTTGTTGGCATTAGTGGTATGAATGGTGGTAGTCGTGGTGGTGGTGGTGGTAGTTGTGGTTGTGGTGGTAATGATGGTGATTGCTGAAATACTGTTTTAATTGGGGGTGGTGGTTGTGAGTGAGCGAGTGAGTGAGTGAGTGAGTGAGAGAGAGAGAGAGAGAGAGAGAGAGAGATATAGAAGAAAGTTTACTAGTAGTGTTGATAGCTCTGACCTTGAAGAGCTATCAACACTTTACTGCTATCACGAAATGGGTTTTTCTTTTGTTTTTTCTTCAAGGAGTTATTACTTTACTCTAGTGACAGAGAGAGAGAGAGAGAGAGAGAGAGAGAGAGAGAGAGAGAGAGAGGGGCGTGGGTGAAAAACTAGGCAGGCTATTATAAACTGTAGAATAATTATATATTTATTATTAAAATTGTATTATTTATTACTAATTTATGATTGCTATTATAAATGTACTCTGTAAAGCCGGTATCACACGAGCGCTTTTTCACTCAACATTTAGCCTCAACACTGGTCTGGCAGCTTATGAGGTCAACATTTAAAACTTTTCTGGTACCTAAATTCATCTATCATCAGTCTAGTTTCCGATACCAGTGCAAAATATTCCAGAAATATTGTCATAAAAATTTTGATCATCGAATGTTGACTATAATAGCTCTCGTGTGATACCGGCGACGAATGTGAACTTGGTGAACCCCTTGGAAGATTATGACGCATATGTTTATTCTGGCTGTCATTAGACGATTTTGTACAACTTAGGAAGGATCTGTGGGCACCAAAACAGCAAATACTCTCTCAATTAACCCTCTAACTGCCATTTTATTACCCTTCTTAAGCTGAATAAAATCGTTTAATCATTATGCTATCAAGACAGTAACATTTCTAGACATTAGCCCTAAAATAATACATGTCTTTAAGGGGAGGTTTTTAGTGTGTTTCCCAGACTTCCATCAAGCTTGAAATTACACCCCCTTGACCCCCTTTCAAGATAAATTTGTACATATTTCGGTAGAAAAATGTCCCGACCAAAGGCCGGTTCCTCTTAAATTACAGGCTCGCTATCGCTCGCCAGGAAAAAATTGACACCTAAATGGGACGACAGGTCTTAAAAGTGACATAAATGGGGTGAAAGTTCTTAAAATCGCCAAACTAAATGGGGCGCACGTCTTAAAATCTCAAAAGCAATGGGGCTAAACATGAGGGAGAAAGGGGTCAAGAAAATAATCTCTCAGGTGGAAATCTCCCCTTTAAAATACATGAAAATAAAACTTATCTCAATGTTTGCAGATAATTATAATAATATTGTTCTTATATCAAAATAATATTGAACATTAAAGTTAAAGTAGATAAGGTGGAACACGACTTTTAAACATGAATTCCCACCGAGTTAATGCCCCTCTGATCAATAGTAAGAACACGCTAAGGCCATTAAGGGCGGTCACCATTTTTTTTTTTTTTTTTTTTTTTTTATCTTTCTCTCCTTTTCTCTCTTTCTCTGGCTTGTATCCATGCGGCCCCATTCCGCCAACTGTTTTAAGACGTTTATCCCCAGCCAGGTGTCGATTTCTTCCTGGCGAGCGATAGCGAGCCAGCATTGTATGGAGAAATCCGGCTTTGCCGGAGAAATTGTTCTATCGAAAAATTTACAAATTTAGCTTGCTGTCAAAACAAAAATATATATATGCTGGCTCGCTATCGCTCGCCAGGAAAATATTGACACCTGGATGGGGGTAAACGTCTTAAAACAGTAGGCTGAATAGGGCCGAATGGATACAAGCCAAAGAGAGAGGGAGAGAAAGAGAAAAAAGCGAGGTGGGCTCCCTTAAAACAGGCGCTACACGAACAATTATTCCGGCAATTTTCTGTTGTCAACATTATTTGCATTATTGTCGAACTAGATTAAAGGCAAATTAATTAAAATGGTTGAATGCATATAGCTATCTACTTTAGAAACTATCTGGCAACATTTTAAAGAGATCTCGTGATACTTGACCTTAACCCTCTCCGACATATGACGCGATTTTGAGCCTATTGGGGATACTTTAAACCCTTTATTACTATCAGGGGTATTTAGAAACCTTTAGTTTAGTTACTTCAACCTCTGCAGTTGTCTTTGAGTTAGCTGTGTTGAGCCTATTGGGGATACTTTAAAGCCTTTATTACTATCAGGGGTATTTAGAAACCTTTAGTTTAGTTACTTCAACCTCTGCAGTTGTCTTTGAGTTAGCTGTGTTGAGCCTATTGGGGATACTTTAAAGCCTTTATTACTATCAGGGGTATTTAGAAACCTTTAGTTTAGTTACTTCAACCTCTGCAGTTGTCTTTGAGTTAGCTGTGGGCAGAAAACTAATTTTGGAGAAGTAATTATAAGAGTGAGAGAACTCTATTTCTTATTGCTAATCTGGCAACCTCTGCGTCATATGAGTCTGAAGGGGTCAAGTCAGGTTGGTCTAGACTTGCATGTGTATTGAATATCAATAAATACCTTTGGTGTAGTAGTGGGACAAGGGCGGGAGGGGACGCAGATTACTATGCAGTATAAACCTGTCGTGCTCTTTAGGTGTCCGTACCTTACCTTATGTAACCTTACGTAGTTATTGGACATTACCTGAGGTACCGTAGGTTGTGTTCGCCACTTTTCTAATGGCACCGAGGAGCGTGCCGCCCCTCATTCTGGGTGGTGATTTGGTGCAGAAGAATGTTCAAAGGGGCAGCACACTCCTTTGTCTCGGAAAACCTTCATCAATCTGAGCGAGATTTGAACCCCAGTCTGCTGGGCAGGGACGGTACCACTGAGACAGCCGCGCGGCTGTGTTATATGTCACGTGTGCGTGTGTATGTTGTGTTGCTTATGTGTGTCTGTGTGCGTATTTCAGTGTGTGTGTTCGTCTTACTGTGTGAGTGTGTGTGTGTGTGTGTGCGTGCGTGCGCGCGCGTGCGCGCGCGTGTTCGTCCGGAAGCCAATATAAAGTAGTTACTCCGCTAACAACAATTTTCTATGATACACATATCCGTGACGCCTGTGATGTTTTTAGGGGTAACTCTAGCAATGTTTTTAGGCTCGAAAATATTATATGTTTACGTATCAGTTCAATGTAAAATCCGTAGTGGGCTGTTCTCGACCAGCTTGATATGCGGGAGTTTAGGAGGAAGGTTTAGGAAAGAAACATGCATAACATAATTAGAGAGATTACCTAATACTATACTCTAATCAGTTTAGGTATGCCAAAAATCTTGACTACTAACCTCTAAAACTAAAATAAATAACTTGAGTAATCGAGCTAATATTCTAACATTTGGGAAGGGTCAGCCAGGGACTCGGTGTGGAAATTTACAGCCCATTTGTTCTAGCCCTGTTTGAGTTACAGAGGTTAGGGGTCATGATTTCTGGCCTACCCATAAGGAACCGACTATAATAATAATAATAATAATAGTTTTTAAAGCTAGCGCATGCTAATTAGTCAGCTAAGGATAGCCCAATAAGGCCGATTAGGCGTATTTCCATTGGGGTCCTGTACTACCACCCCATCCCCTTGCTCATGAGGGACGGTAACGACTCAGTGCTTGTGAAAAATCTTTAATGCGCCGAGCGTGGGCGCGATCCTGGGACCTGGGTGGAAGTCCAAGACGCTAGTCACTACACCAGCGAGTCTTTCATTCTTTTCACATAGCGAAAAATTATGTTACCTAGCAGCTGATTTTTCTATACTTAAGGGAGTGATTTTTCTGGACCTCCTCCCTCATGTTCAGCCCCATTAGTTTCGAAAATGTAAGACGTTCGTTCATTAGTTTGGCGATTTTAAGAGCTTTTCGCCCCATTTGTTTGTCAATTTTAGGACTGCTTGTGCCATTTATGTATTAATTATCCTGACGAGCGATAACGAGGAATCGACCATTGGCCGGGACGTTTTTCTACCGAAAATGTACAAATTTATCTCGAAGGTGGATCTTGGGGGTATTTTTCTAAGCTTGTCTAGGGACACTCGTTATAGTCAGCTTTGCCTTTTGTCTCTTCCATACACATAGGAAAATAAAACACACACCCTGCTCTCTCTCTCTCTCTCTCTCTCTCTCTCTCTCTCTCTCTCTCTCTCTCTCTCTCTCTCTCTCTCTCTCTCTCTCTCTCTCTCTCTAAGGAAAATAAAACACACACCCTGCTCTCTCTCTCTCTCTCTCTCTCTCTCTCATTCTTACACATGGGACAAATATCACTATAATATCACTATAATATCACTATAATCAGCATTAGTAATATATGAATGTCAATGTGTCACTATGTCTCATATCCGCCACTTCAACCCCTTCAGTACCGGTGACGTCCTTTGCATCATATTCTGGACACTGTTCGACGACTTTATTCAGCTTAGGAAGGATCTGGGGTAGCTCAAAGGGTTAAATGAGACAGTCTGTAGCTGTTTAATTATTAGAGGTCCTTCCTGGGCTGAATAAAGTCTTCTCAAAGTTGCTAGAATATAATGAAAAGGACGTCGCCGGTACTGCAAGGGTTAATGCTGTTTCTAAGCTGTGTAGAGGAAATACCAAAGGCAACCGTACATCCTCCTCTCTCTCTCTCTCTCTCTCCTTCACGACATTACGAGACACATATGGTGCTCGTGCGATAATGATTAGCTTCTTTTCAGCCATTTCCTCTGGTATATATATACAGTATATACCGTATATGCAATATACAATATTCACATGTGTGGGGAGGTTCCTCTCACACCGCTCTCCTAGACAAAGTTGAAAGGAAGGCCTTTCGTATCATTAACTCCCGTCCACTCACCAACTCTCTGCAATCTCTCTCTCTCCGCTGCAATGTTGCATCTCTCTCGCTATTCTATCGCTACTATAATAATCAGTGTTCCTCAGAGCTTTCCCAGTGCATACCACCTCCTTTACGTAGGGCACGTGGTACCCGTCTTGCAACTCAATCCCACCCCTACTCTGTGCAACTCTCCAACCCAAGAGTGAAACGTTACTCTCAAACTTTCTTCTACTCAACAGCTGAGCTCTGGAACTCTCTCCCAGCATCAGTCTTTCCCTCTTCCTATGACTTAAATTGCTTCAAACTCCGTGTGTCCAGGCATTTTGGCTCGATCGTCCCTTGATTTTGGCCCTGTCACTCTTTCAACTATGGGGGAGGCACTCGCTATAGGCAATTCTGCCTTTTGCCTCCCTCAATCGCATAGAAAAAAATATATATACAGTATATATATAATTATACAGTATATATATATATATATATATATATATATATATATATATATATATATATATATATATATATATATATATATATATATATATATATATATATACAGTATATATATATATATATATATATACAGAGAGAGAGAGAGAGAAAGAGAGCATTAGATTGGTAGAAAGATAATATGCATATTTGTTTATTAATTACATATTTGACTTATTCATATATTTCTATATTTATTCATTTATCTATTTATCTATTTATTTATCTGGTGAACCCGTGGGGAGGGATCAATATTCTTACAGTGTTTGGTATTATTATATAGTCTCATAAGGAAGTTAATGGTAGTTTAATGGTGTTTGCTGGTAGTTTACTAGTGTTTACTGGTAGTTTACTGGTGTTTACTGGTAGTTTACTGGTGTTTGATAGTCCAGTGAAGTGTTTGTGTGTGTGTGTGTATATGTTTGTGTGTGTGTGTGTGTGTTTGATTGTTTATGCACGTGTTTGTTTGATTGTTTGCACCTAGTGTTTGTGTGTTTGTTTGATTGTTCATGTACGTGTATGTTTGATTGTTTGCCTCTGTGTATGTGTGTGTGTGTGTATGTTTGATTATTTATGTACGTGTTTGTTTGATTGTTTGCTTTAGTGTGTGTGTGTGTTTGTTTGATTGTTTGCTTTAGTGTGTGTGTGTGTGTTTGTTTGATTGTTTGCTTTAGAGTGTGTGTGTGTGTGTGTGTATGTTTGTTTGATTGTTTGCTTTAGTGTGTGTGTGTGTGTGTGTGTGTTTGTTTGATTGTTTGCTTTAGTGTGTGTGTGTGTTTGTTTGATTGTTTGCTTTAGTGTGTGTGTGTGTGTTTGATTGTTTGCTTTAGAGTGTGTGTGTGTGTGTGTGTTTGTTTGATTGTTTGCTTTAGTGTGTGTGTGTTTGTTTGATTGTTTGCTTTAGTGTGTGTGTGTTTGTTTGATTGTTTGCTTTAGTGTGTGTGTGTGTTTGTTTGATTGTTTGCTTTAGTGTGTGTGTGTGTGTTTGTTTGATTGTTTGCTTTAGTGTGTGTGTGTGTGTGTGTTTGATTGTTTGCTTTAGTGTGTGTGTGTGTTTGTTTGATTGTTTGCTTTAGTGTGTGTGTGTGTTTGTTTGATTGTTTGCTTTAGTGTGTGTGTGTGTTTGTTTGATTGTTTGCTTTAGTGTGTGTGTGTTTGTTTGATTGTTTGCTTTAGTGTGTGTGTGTTTGTTTGATTGTTTGTTTTAGTGTGTGTGTGTGTGTGTACGTGTTTGATAGCTTGCATTTGCCTGTACAGTATGTATATGTGTGTTCTAATCCTAAAAGTCAACGCTATGAAGCTAAAGGTTGGGTCTTGTAAAGGAAATGTATATAAGTTAAATGCCAACACAGAAGCCATGACGCATTTGTTTTCTGTTTCATGGCTATTGTTAGACGATTTAATTAAGCTTAGGAAGGGTATATGGATGTCAGAGGGTTTATCCTATCAAATTCCCACAGATCCTTGCTAAGCTGTATGAAATCGTCTACTGCTATATCCAGGAATGCAAGAGTACATGCGTCAATTAAAGTCACAACATAAAAGCTCGATAGAGGTCTTGGGAGCATTATATATATATATATGATGATGATGATGATGATGATGATGATGATGATGATGAGGAGGAGGAGGAGGAGAAGGAGAAGGAATGGAAGAAGAACTAAAATAACCCCTTTACTGCAAGAGCATTACGTCACTGTAATGTAACAAAATAAGAGGTTGGATAATTTAACGGAAATGTTCGCTAAATGCCAAAGTGTCGAGCCCAGGATAACTGCAGGGTATAGTCGGGAACGTTAATAGGGACTGTTTTTATGGTAACCCTTCTCCCTTATGTTTAGCCCCATTAGTTTTGAGATTATGAGACGTTCGGTCCATTAGTTTGGCGATTTTTAGACCGTTCGCCCTATTTATTTTGTCAAATTTAAGACTTTTCGTGCAGCTTAGGTGTCGATTTTATTGTGGCGAGCGATAGCAAGCCTGTAATTTAGGAGGAATTGGTCTTCACCCAAGCCTGTTTTCTACCGAAAAGTATAAAACATTATCTCGAAGGGGGGTTTTGTGTGTGTGTGTGTGTGTGTGTGTGTGTGTGTGTGTGTGTGTGTGTGTGTGGACGAGCGGTTGTGTGTTTATTGGTACAAATCTCTGGATATTTGTAGGTTTACAGGTACATGAGGTTTGGGACGACAGTTAATCGGTACACACCTCTTTAAAATACGTTGAAATGGAGTGTTTTCGGTTAGGTTAGGTAAGTTAGGTTAGGTTAGGTTAGGTTAGTGTAATTTAGGTTTAAAAATCGAAAAATGTACTCGTAAGCATGCACCAAATTGATATGTACCGATAAACGCCAACCGCTTGGGTGTGTGTGTGTGTGTGTGTGTGTAGGCTTTATGGAGGTCTAGAGAGTAAAGTAAGAAATCAGTACAAATAGACGAAGGCAAAATATAAACCAATCTAAAGTTAAGGGAAGGGAAAGCCTGCGTTTCACCATTGACTGTGAGCATATACTGTACACCTATAAATGCAACTCTGCGAAACACTTCACACACATCGGCTTGTTATCAAATTACTAAAGTGCTGTGATTATTTGTACTAGAGAGATTTATCCGTTTTAAGCTTACTTGCAATTTATAAGTTTGCAATTCACGCTTTTATTATATTGTCATGTGTTTTGAGTATTTCACTACGAAGGGACGGGAGGGTCACATGATTTATATATATATATATATATATATATATATATATATATATATATATATATATATATATATATTGTATTTATTTATGTTTCTGCCAGACACCGTAAAGGCGGTGTCACACGAGCCCTTTTTCGAGCAATTTTTTACGAGCAATTATGGTCTGGAAGCTTAAAATATGACACGTTATCATAATTCAGCCGCATGACATAATCTACCTTCAGTATAGTTAAGGGGGGATTTCCACTTGAGGGACTTTTTTCTTGACCCCTTTCTCCCTCATGTCTAGCCCCATTGCTTATGAGATTTTAAGACGTTTGCCTCATTAGTTTGGTGATTTTTAAGAATTTCCGCCCCATTCTGTCAATTTTAAGACCTTTCGTGCCATTTAGGTGTCGATTTTATCCTGGCGAGCGATAGCGAGCCTGTAATTTAAGAGTAATCGGCCTTCGGCCGGGACATTTTTCTACCGAAAAATTTACAAATTTATCTTGAAAGGGGGTCAAGGGGGTGAAATTTTAAGATTGCTGGAGAAGTAGGAAACAAACTAGAAACCTCCCCTTAACGATACCAGTGCAAAAAAGTCCCGAAATATAACGAGAACAAACTTGCCCATAGAAAATTGACGGAAAAATCGCTCGAGTGACAGCGGCTTAAGGGGGGGTGACCTGCTTTTTGTTATTGCTGTCCTTTTCTCTCTTTCCCTGGCTTGTATCCATTCGGCCCCATTCAGCCAACTATTTTAAGACGTTTATCCCCATCTAGGTGTCGATTTCTTCCTGGCGAGCGATAGCGAGCCAGCATTATATGAAGAAATCCGGCTTCGCCGGAGACATTTTTCTATCGAAAAATGTACAAATTTAGCCTGCTGTCAAACAAAAATAAAAAATATGCTGGCTCGCTACCGCTCACCAGTAAAAAATTGACACCTGGATGGGGATAAACGTCTTAAAATAGTAGGCTGAATGGGGCCAAATGGATACAAGCCAGAGAAAGATAGAAAAGGACAGAACAAAAACAGGTCACCCCCCTTAATTCCCGAGAAGAGGTGGCCGTGAACATTAGGCGTTTGTCACGAATTGCTAAGTCAAGTTGCCCGGGCTTGCCATCTAACAATAACATTTTGACAGTGCAGGCTCGATCCGCCGACCCTTTGATCAGGCCGACACTCTACTATGCCACGGCTCGCGACATGCTTCTATTAATTTTATTTGAGGGTGTTTGGTGTTGGGAGTTAAACTAATTAACCCCTTGAAGCTCTGACGCGTTTTAGCAGTTTATTTTGGCTATCATTAGACGATTGTATGCAGCTTAGGAAGGATCTGTGGGTATTAAAAGGGTAAATACTATGTCAATCAACCCTTTGACTTCCGTATACCGTTACTAATCTGAATAAAATCGTCTAATAGCAAGAAAACAGAACAGAAAGGTGTATTGGAGCTTGAAAGGGTTAAGATTATTTCTATAGGTAGCCTACAGGAACAAGTTCGTTGCGAAGTACGCCCCATAAAATTGTATAGTCCGTTCGTTATAGGTAGGCCAAACAATCTTGACCACTGACCTCTATAACTCACAAACGAGTGGTGATGGGCTGGTCTATCAGACTGAGAACTGAGCGATCTCTGCCATACCCATAGCTTACTCTGACTGTTCCTTTAACTTATATATTTTCTAGATCTCAAGTGACGGCGTCTTTTCCGTGGATTGACCTCCCAATCTACCAAGATTGGAAGCCAAAGCGTCACATTTTCCCCTTGCCCCTCAACTTTCTCTTCATAATTGCTGAGGGGCACAGGGCCCTGGGTGGGGCTTTTGTTTCCCGGGCGTTTCCGCACCCTCCTCAGCTCCCCGCCATGGAGTGGTTTCGGTCGCCCAGGCTTTATTGTGGTCGGCAGGGAGGGTTCTGTGGGGGCGCTCGGTTATGGCCTTGGAATTGCTCGGGGCCTTGGGGCTGTTCGGCCAGGCAGCTTGGGGAACAACAACAACAACAACAACAACTCACAAACGACTAGAGTAATCCAGCTAATATTTCTACCATTTGGGAAGGGTTAAGGGGAGGTTTTTAGTTTGTTTCCTACTCCAGCAATCTTAAAATTTCACCCCCATGACCCTCTATCAAGATAAATTTGGAATTTTTCGGTAGAAAAATTTGCCGGCCGAAGGCCGATTACTCTTAAATCACAGGCTCGCTATCGCTCGCCAGGATAAAATCGACACCTAAATGGCACGAAAGGTCTTAAAATTGACAGAATGGGGCGGAAATTCTTAAAATCACCAAACTAGTGGGGAAAACGTCCTAAAATCTCAAAAGCAATGGGGCTAGACATGAGGGAGAAAGGGATCAAGAAAAAAGTCCCCCAAGTGGAAATCTCCCCTTAAGCAGGGAATAGGTGTGGAAATGTACAGTCCATTTGCTCCAGCCCTTATTGAGTTACAAAGGTTAGGGAACAACGATTTCTGGCCTGCCTATAATGAATGCACTTATAGACTGATAATAGATTAATGTGGGTGACCGAATTCTTTCAAAGTTGACCTCATAAGCTGCCAGACCAGTGTTGAGGAAAAAACAGTGTTGTGTAATACCGTGACATGATATTAACCCCTTCAGCACGATGACGCCTTTTTACCTTGGATTCTGGCTGTAATTAGACGATGTTATACTGTTTAAGAAGGACCTATGTTATTCAGAGGGTTTATTGAGATCATATTTACCCCTTTGAGTCCTAGAGGTAGATTGTAAGCTGAATAAAATCGTCTATTGGTAACAAATATATGAGAAAATCACAATAGTCTCAAAATATTGCCAGAAAAAAGTGCCCGTGTGATACCGAGTTTATTGATTTTTGCTCCTCTCACGTTTTCGAATATGGAGGCGGTGATTACTAGCTGGCAACTCGTAGGTAAACGACCGCTAATTTACTATTAATCTATGTGGAAACGAATCTAAATGACATATTGAGGTTCGGAGTCTATATATATATCTTCAATAACCGGTAGAATTGTGTTATTAGATTATGTGTGACAGCGGAATTAAATGCAAAAACGTTGCCTCAAAAGTAACTGTTCGCTTTGGCAAGTTCCGATCTTGTCAAGTAGCGATATATTTGAGGGTTTATTTATTAAGTTCTAGTGTTTATATAATCTTCTAAGTATCTGTAGAGTATATTTAGATAGTGGGGGTAATTATCTATGCTTGGGAAAAATAGCTACACAGCTCATTCGTCAGAGGAAAGATTGTTTATATTGCGATATCTGGGAACTTTCCGCCTCCCCCGCTCTCTCTCTCCCTCCCTCCCGCTCTCCCTCCTTTCTTCCTCCTCCCCCCACCCGCTCCTCCCCTCCTTCCTCCCTCCCTACTCTCAGCGTTGCCAATTTAGCGAGCTTACCGCTAGATTTAAAGGTAGGTACTTCGAATCTAGCTTTAATGTTTAATGCATCTAACGTTTAACACTTATCCCTTACTGTAACATAGCCTATTATAATTATTTGTGTAAATACTAAGCAACTTTATGCAGCTTAGGAAGGACCTCTGGCAATGAAAGGGATGAAACTATCCTAATTAAATCTATGGCCACAACATAAACTTGACAGATGCTTTGCTAAACGTAATACAATCGTCTACTTATAGCGGCCAGAATATTGTAAGTGACAGTTAAGGGGAGATCTCCACTTGAGGGATTTTTTTCTTGACTCCTTTCTCCCTCATGTTTAGCCCCATTGCTTTTCTAATTTTAAGACTTTCGCCCCATTATTTTGACGATTTTAAGAACCTTCGACCCATTTCTGTCAATTTTTAGACCTTTCGTGCCATTTAGGTGTCGATTTTATCCTGGCGAGCGATAACGAGCCTGTAATTTAAGAGGAACCGGCTTTCAGCCGGGACATTTTTCTACCGAAAAATGTACACATTTATCTTGAAAGGGGGTCTAGGGAGTGTAATTTTAAGCTTGATGGAAGTTTAGGGAGGAAACTAAACATCTCCCCTTAAATGCCGGGGCACATTTCTACCGAAACATTCACAAATTTATCTCGAAGGGGGGGTGTGTCTTGGATGTAATTGTTTTAAAGTTTGATGGAGGTCTATGAAGGAATCTTTAATAACAAATGAACAGGAAAACAAACAAACAATAAATAAAAATCTCCCCTTAAGCTCTTTTATGTAATGAGGCCTTTCACCCTTCTATTCTTACTCTCATTAGACAATTTTATTAAGGTTAGGAAGGGTCTGTAGGAGTCAGGGCTACCTGATATAGTGGGTACTTGTTTTAATACCAAGTAAGTCATTAGCAAGGTGCAAGGTGTCAATCGAAAGCCGAGTCCATTATTTGTAGTGTTATTATTTTATTACTCTCCTGGGTGACCTGGATGTGTGTGAATTTGTGTTTTTTATGTGTTTATTCGTTGTTTTATGTTGTTTTTAGTGTTTTTCCCTGGTCTTGAGTCGGCTACCCTCACAATGGGGATTGGGCCTGAGCATATAGATAGATAGATAGATAGATATGTAAAGATGAAATGGTTTATAGTTAACATTATGTCTTTGGAAGGGATAAAATGGTCAATACAATGTTATTTCATGTTTATTTTCTTGTATTCCTTCTCGTATTAATTCTTCAAACAAAATGGCTCCGGTTTGACACCCTTGGCGAGGTAGGCTAATATCGTCTACTGTTATCCAGATTATATTTAAAATTACATCGACGTACTAAAGTGGAAAATCCCACCAGTAAATAATGATTTAATTATTGGACAACTATATCATATGTCGGAAAGGACCTCTATAGGGATCTAATGAAGTACAGTCGGCCTAATAAGTGATGTCTCGGCACCAAGTATATTTTGATCAATAATTGGTATCAGCAATATCTAAACTTGATATATTACTTTCGAGTGAGATATACAAACATGTTCATACACTTACCCACTCTATTGAACATCTGGCAGACATTATTACAGTACAGAGAGCGCCAAACGTAATGACAGCTGAGACATGAGTAATTAGCGCTACCGTATAAGCTATCTCCATTAACCCTCATCTCCCACAAATCCTTCCTAATCTGAATAAAATCATGTAATAAAGGAGTACAACGGAAATCAAGCAACAACAGATCTAGTGACCCTTCTAGGTTGCTTGTCCTCCAAAACACTGAGGATCAAGTGTCCAAACAGTGGTTTAGAGTGGGTAAGGGAACATTGGAAAGGGAATTACTGCCCTGGAACTAATGTCCGTGGCATGATTGCGAAAAGCTAAGGGTCATGATTATAATAAACGAGGATTATGACTCGTTTTGACAGTAGATTCTGGCTATTACTAAACGAGTTTATTAAGTAAAGGAAGGATCTGTGCCAGTCATAAGGTTAATTGAGATCGACTGATTGCTAGAGATATTTCCTAAGCTGTATAAAATCGTCTAAACATAGCCAGAAGAAACTCCTAAAACGCGTCACGATCCTATTATTCCTTACAATATTCAGGATTTTCTACTACCTAGCTATAAATCTAGCGAAAATCTGCGGTCGAAAAATGGCAACGCTGCTAACTTTCCTCCTTCCCCTCGAGTCACGTGACCGCTCATTCAACCAGCCGCCGCTCAGCTGCTCCAGTTATAAACAAACATGGCAGAAGTGAGGATGTGTGAAGCTCGTCCGCGTCGAAAACATTAATTGTACGTGATAGCGAGTGATTGTGAGCGGTGATTTGTGATTGTGCTGGTACGTGAAGGCCTGAGGAGTGCTTGGGGAGGCAGAAAATAGCCCTAGACCCACTGTTAAAGGCAGAACAGGTCTTATAGAAGACCGATTTCTCCCGTTTTTCCCAAGATGCGCGAATGACAAGACTGTATTCCCTACGATTTTGTGCCATTTTCCCCGCGTTTTCCAGCCATGCCAAGGTCGGGGCGTGTTAGCATGATGGTGACACTGTTTGGCATGCCCAGCTAAAGAGAGAGAGAGCGAGAGAGAATGTGAGAGAGCGAGGAATAGGGTAAAGGGGGAGGGAGGCACTGAAGCTATTTTGAGGGTCGAGGCGAAAGGCAGTAGCGGTGTTGGAGAAGGAGTTGGGGGAGGGAGATTGGTGTGTGTGTGTGTGTGTGTGTTTGTGCAGGCTTATTAGCGCCTAAACTACCAGAGGGCCTCTCTAAGCTCTTTATAATCGTGTGTTGTTAGCCAAGGATACAGACACACAAGGCATATAGGCTAGCCTAGGCTAGTCATTGGAGGGGGAGATTAGTGTGCAGTCATAGCCTAGGCTAACTCTTAATCTGTCAGAGGGTCTTATTCTGAGAAAATCGTCTAGTGCCAGCCAGGATACAGGAATACAAGGCATACCGAGGGAGTCACTGGCTCGGTGTTTTTGCGGTTTTAATAACTCCTAAACTTACCACCAGAGGGCTTTCGTGTGCTTGAGAAAATCGTCTAGGCCAGTGCTAGCCAGAATGTTAGAAAACGAGGTGTCATTGCCCTGAACAATCATTGAAAGTCGCAATCGAACCCCCTTGAATTGGACAAAATCGCTTAGTGTCAACCAGAATAAAGCCACAACATGAAGATTAACAGTGTCAGTGTGTGACTGTGTGTCTTGCAAGTGTAATAAGCCTATATATTGAAGGGTTTGTGGGGTGGATTATCAAGTACTTTCAACTAATTCGTTCTTAAAAGTTATATCCGTCCAAAAACAGCGAAACTGGTCTGTGCGAACTTGGGAAAGCTTGCGTGCGAATCCTGGAAGTACCGTATCACTTCCTCTGGGGTTCAACTTGCCCGTAGGAGCTAATTCTAGGGTGTTAAATTGAGAGTTTGGGCATAATACATGGTGTTAAATTAAGACCACGAGATGGTTTTGTGGTGTTAAATTAATACCGGCACAACAGGTGTTAAATTGAGACAATTGGCCAATTCTGAGGTGATAAATTTAAACTACAGACTAATTATACGGTGTTAAATTGAGACTGCAGGCTAATTATGAGGTGTTAAATATAAACTACAGGCTATTTATACGATGTTAAATTGGTGCTACAGACTAATTCGGAGATGTTAAATTGAGACTACAATCGAATTAGCCTACAGTATAGCCTATGGTGTTAAAACAGTTAAATTGAGACTGCAATTATTGAAGTAGGTCTATAGGCTATGGTGTTAAATTAAGTTTACAATCGAATTATATGGTGTTAAATTGAGATTATGAGCGAATTCTGTGGTGTTTAATTGAATTGAGACGGTGAGTTTTATGGTGTTAAATTGAGACCGCGAGCGAAAGCTGGTGTTAAAACAGACCGCGAACTCATTGTGGTGTTAAATTGAGAACGCGGGCTCTTTCTGTGGTGTTAAAATAAGACCCCGAGCGAAGTCTGTGGTGTTAAATTGAGACTAGCAGGTAGTTGTGTGATGCTAGAGCGACGTCACGGCAGCACACGATGATGAAAGAAAGTGACGTCTGAACAGCATCACCACCACCACTACTAAAGCTGACGGACTCAGAGCTCCACAGGGGGCTGTGATTTTCAGACGTTCACTCGGTTTGACTTTAATTTCTATCTGCCTCATTTTGACTATCTACAGTATATTCCCTGTCCCTTGGGCTTCGTTACTATCTGCGACATTGTGGTTGTTTATCTCTTCCTTAACTATTTTACTATCCAATTCATTTTCATTATCGGGACTCAAGTTGTCCACTTCCAGGTGGTGTATTTTTTATTCCTAAAGGTGATATTCTTAGCTAGATTTGTGTGACTATTCTGAGGAAGTTGTCTGTTCGAGGTGATGTAAGTGTTAACCCTAAAGGTGATATTTTGAGCTAGTTTACATTAAAAGAAGGTAGGCCTAGGCTAGGCCTACATCTAAAGTGAATTGTCAGTATAGGCTATATTGGATGTGATTGATTTTGACAGGTCTTTAAAAAATCATACTCTAATATATCCAATGATATCCAAATATAGTTCCATCTAAAGTTAATTGTCAGTATTAAATGTCATAACTTGGGACAGGTACTAAGAGGAGGATATTCTGAGTGTTTTGTCCAACCCGAAAGGTAAAATCTCAGGGCTGTCAGGGTAAGTGTCAAAACTTGTGATAGGTGCCTACTGAAAAGAGAATGTTTCAAGTTTGTTTAGTTTGTTAGTCCAAGTAAAACAAATATTTAAAGTGAATTGTCGGGATTGAATGTGATAACTTGTGAGATATACCGATACTAAGAAGAAATTATTTATAAGTTTGTTTTGTTTATCCCATTAAGGTGACATCGTAGGAAACTTAAGAGAACTGCCAATATTGAATGTGATAAGTCGTAACATGTACTAAGGGGATATTATTATATATTTAGTGTACGTTGCTCTTCCCATAAAGGTGACATCTTTTGAGAACTGTCAGTATTAGATGACGAATGTGATATCTTGTGACACGTACTAAGGATATATTCTGTGTGCGTAAGCAAAAGCGGAAATGCTAAGATTATACGAACCAAAGAAAACGTTTCATCATTCATGAGTAATACCGGTACTGAAGAGAACGTTTCGCTGGGAATACCGTACCTTACCAGCTAAGAAACGTGGTGACATCGTGATTTTAAGTATTATTTCACTGTAATATTCAAATATCGCTACGTAACATCCACAGATAAATCAAACAACCTCCACTGCTCAATGAAAGCGCTAATCAAGTTGACATCTGCAAACCAGTAACATACATACATACAAATAATCAAAGAGATCTAACGAAAAGAATCATCGATGAAAGTGACGGTTGACGAGTTCTAGCGAAGGAGGGGAAAGGTACGGTAGGCCTAAACCGTTAGTGCTCCAATTTATTGAAGGAGACGGTACCGAAGTAGGCCTAAGTAGTGTTTTGAAAGTTTGGAGGGAACAAAGAAGTGAATCTATCCTGTTTGTGTTCTTTTTATACGAAGGAGGCAAAACAGAAGTAGAGGCCTTCCTTGTAAGTGTCCGACAGTGCTAAGGAAGTAGATCTACCCTACGAGTGTATAATCAACCCGTAGGAGGGGAAGTAGAATAGGCCTATCTTGTGAGTGCCCCTGGAGTGTTTTATCATAGGCCTATCGTACCAGTGGGCCTATCTTGTGAGTGCCCTTGGAGTGTTATCCATAGGCCTATCATACCAGAGGGCGCCCCTACAACTCTCATGTAGGGACGAAGGAGGCAAGGGCTCTCCCATGACTCCCCTAGGCTACCATGCCTCCCACCTACCTCCTACTATAAACAAAAGCCATGCGAAAGGGCGGCGATACTCTGTCGGTACGGGGGTCAGCGCGCCCTGTTTCCTGGTGCGTGGGGGCTGCGAGTGGGGTAAAGTGCGGCCCCCTGGATAGCAACTGCGGCCCCTCAGACACACTCTACGGCCCACAGGATGCCCGGTCTGAGTTGGCTGGTCGGGGGTTGGCCAGATCGACCTCCTACCAAGCCCTACACTCCGCCCTGGCCAGGCTCTACCGCATCGATGACTTCAACATGGAACGTATCGGGACGGGATTCTTCTCAGAGGTCTTCAAGGTCAGTCACTTGAGAAAATGTTGTATTTGAAGTATTATGATTGTAAGAGCATGCAGAAAGCCGATTGGCCTACACAAGGCAGATCCCGTTTACACCCAACCTAGTTCATCCTAAACATGTTATACAGGTATATGAAGCATTTTGATTATGTACACTTAGGAAGATTGTATTTGAAGTACCGGTATTTTGATTATGTGAGGTTGGCCACATAAGTTCTGTTCCTCTCCGTTATCTTATACATGCGCATAATTACGAGTGTAGCTTCTTTTGCAGGGGTTAACGCATCTTGAAAGGTTTAAGTAGGTTCGGATTTTAAGTTAGTACCGGTACTGGTTTACGTGGTACCGCACTGGTTGAGTCGACACTGGTTCACCTCCCTTAATCTAATCTCACTTCACAAAACCTAAACTCACCTCGCCTCACCTTACCACATCTTACCGTACGGTACCTAATTAACCTAAACTTGATTCACGGTTGCTCGCCTAATCTAAGCTAACAAGGGACTGGAGTTCTCGAAGGCTCCAGTCCTGCCGCTATTCTTGACTTGCAGTGTAGCCTACTGGCTTAATAATCCAGAAGGGTTGATAGCCTCTGAAACCCTATTTTAACTAACTAAGCTAACATATTCTATCATCATATCACCTACCCTAACCTATCCCATCCTAACCAAATCTACCCGTCTTCTTTCTGTCCTATCCCAAGAACTCTATCGATTCCACCTCCCGTACCCTGTGACCCATACATATGTAAGCTCAGGTACTTTATTCGGAAAGTCATAAGATTTGTTGTGAAGGGAATCATAATACCATACCGTGTTACTATTAGCACCGTACTGGTAATACATTGTCCACAAAATATTTGTATTAATAATATTATTACTTAGCCTATGTATATTTATTTATTTTACTTCTCGTTGTTGTTCTTGTTGTTGTTATTCTTATTTTTTCTTCTTATTTTTCTTCTTCTTTAATAATATCTTCAGGCCCTTCCTTGTTACCATACCTGTACCGTACTGGGGTTATTGACCTTACGTTGGCCCTCTGGCGTTCATAGGGTTAACTGTCTCAATTAGCTAATGAGGAGGTAGCTAGCCTGGCAATTGAAACAGCTTATCACATCATTAGCCTTCTTTCTTTACACAATTATTATCCTTTTAGTGTTTTTTTGTGTTTTTTATTTCATTGTATTTTGGTAAATCTTCAATGCGTTATTTTCACGGCATGATCCTGATAAGATATTCTGTCTTTGTAATGTGCGGTTTCTGTTTTAGTTTGCTTGTTTTGCTAGTTTTACATTAGAGTTATATCATTTATCATACGGTAGGTCTGTAGGCCTTTTCCTTGACAAACCCCATTATTGTCAGTAATTTTGCCGTATTCCTAGTTAGTCAATATGAGATACTATCTATATGCTCAGGCCCAATCCCTATTTTTCCTATTTTTATTTTCTATTTCATTCTATTTTATGATTTTTTTCCTTTTTTCTTGGGGGTGGCCGACTCAAGACAGAGCAAGAACAGGGAAAACACAAACACAACATAAAACAACGAACAAACGCAGATAAAAACACAAATTCACACACATACTAGTTGTTATAATTGCAGTGGTAATACTTTAACCTCTTTTGTACCGGCGACGTCTTTTTAACATATTCTTGCTACTATTAGACCATTTATTGAGTTTATATAAGGCCTCCAGCAATAAACAGGCTTCAAACTACGGTACCACCATTCTTTAAGGGGAGATTTCCACTTGAGGGATTTTTTTTTCTTGACTCCTTTCTCCCAAATGTTTAGCCCCATTGGTTTTCGAATTTTAAGACGTTTGCCCCATTATTTTAACGATGTTAAGAACTTTCGCCCTATTTATGTTGAGTTTAAGAACTTTCGTGCCTTTTAGCTGTCGATTTTTGCCTGACGAGCGATAGCGAGTCTGTAATTTAAGAGGAACCGGCCTTCGGCCTGGACATTTTTCTACCGAAAAATGTACACATTTATCTTGAAGAGGGGTCTAGGGACTGTAATTATAAGCTTGATGGAGGTCTAAGGAACAAACTAAAGACCTCTCCTTAACTGTCTTCGTAGCGCAATGGATAAATGCACTGAATTTCGGCGTGAGCATCCTAGGTTCGAATCCCTGGACTGCCGCATGTATTTGTTAATTTCATTAATTGAGTTTAGGAGTAAAGTCGGTTGGTGGAGGTAACATATATAATAATTAACCATTATTACCATCACAGATCCTTCTTAACCCTCTCCGACATATGACGCGATTTTGAGCCTATTAGGGATACTTTAAAGCCTTTGTTACCATCAGGGGTATTTAGAAGCCTCTATAGTTCAGTTACTTCAACCTCTGCAGTTGTATTTGAGTTAGCTGTGGGCAAAAAACTAATTTTGGAGAGGTAATTATAAGAGTGAGAGAACCCTATTTCTTATTGCTAATCTGGCAACCTCTGCGTCATATGAGTCTGAAGGGGTTAAAGTGCACAAAATCGTGGATATATAGCGAGAGAAAAACTAGAAAAACTTCGCGGTACAGAAGGAGTTAATATTGTTTCAGTATATACTTCTAATTGCAATTACAAGTTACAATAACTACCGGTAACGTACGGTATTATATTGACTGACTAGGTATAAGACAAAAACTATATTAACCTTTTCCCGCATTTATAACGCAGAGGTTGCCAGATTAGCAATAAGAAATAGAGTTCTCTCACTCTTATAATTACCTCTCCCAAAATTAGTGTTCTGCCCACAGCTAACTCAAAAGACAACTGCAGAGGTTGAAGTAACTAAAATAAAGGTTTCTAAATACCCCTGATGGTAACAAAGGTTTTAAAGTATCCCCAATAGGCTCAACACAGCTAACTCAAAGACAACTGCAGAGGTTGAAGTAACTAAAATAAAGGTTTCTAAATACCCCTGATGGTAACAAAGGCTTTAAAGTATCCCCAATAGGGTCAACACAGCTAACTCAAAGACAACTGCAGAGGTTGAAGTAACTAAAATAAAGGTTTCTAAATACCCCTGATGGTAACAAAGGTTTTAAAGTATCCCCAATAGGCTCAAAATCGCGTCATAATATGTCTGAGAGGGTTAATCATCGTCGTCAATGCTGGAGTTTGACTAGAAATATGGGCCATACAAAATCTTGACATTAAAAGATGATGACACGGCACCAGTCTGTGTGTGATTTAATTTGTAACTAACGAGTCTGACGAAGCAACTTAAGGGGAGGTCTCCACTTGAGGGATTGTTTTCTTGACCCCTTTCTCCCTCATGTTTAGCCTCATTGCTTTTGATATTATAAAACGTTTGCTCCATTAGTTTAGCGATTTTAAGAACTTTCACCCCATATTAAGACCTTTCGTGGAATTCAGGTGTCTATTTTATCCTGGCGAGCGATAGCGAGCCTGTAATTTAAGAGGAATCGGCCTTCGGCCGGGACATTTTTCTACCGAAAAATGTATAAATTTATCTTGAAAGGGACTCGAGGGGGTGTAATTTTAAGGTTGATGGAGGTCTAGGGAACAAACTAAATACCTCACCTTAATAGGCCTAACCCTTTCATTGCTATTACGTTATTTTCATCTCATTAAACGTTGAATTCATCTAGGGTTCTAGGCCTATATAGGCCTATTTGGTTTATAAGTACCGGTACCGTACTTATTGTAATTACAACCACTAACGTATTATGTTGACAAGACCTAGTACCTAGCCTACTGTAGGTATAAGGCAACCGTACCGTATTATACGTACCGGTATATATGTATAGTTACTGTATATGAGAGAGAGAGAGAGAGGTAGGTAGGTAGGTAGGTAGGTAGGTGTCAGGTGTCTAGGACTATCTGGTAAATAATTATATATGTATAGTTACTGTATATGAGAGAGAGAGAGAGAGAGGTAGGTAGGTAGGTAGGTAGGTGTCAGGTGTCTAGGACTATCTGGTAAATAATTATATATGTATAGTTACTGTATATGAGAGAGAGAGAGAGAGAGGTAGGTAGGTAGGTAGGTAGGTAGGTAGGTGTCAGGTGTCTAGGACTATCTGGTAAATAATTATATATGTATAGTTACTGTATATGAGAGAGAGAGAGAGAGAGGTAGGTAGGTAGGTAGGTGTCAGGTGTCTAGGACTATCTGGTAAATAATTATATATGTATAGTTACTGTATATGAGAGAGAGAGAGAGAGAGAGAGAGAGAGGTAGGTAGGTAGGTAGGTAGGTAGGTAGGTAGGTAGGTGTCAGGTGTCTAGGACTATCTGGTAAATAATTATATATGTATAGTTACTGTATGTGAGAGAGAGAGAGAGAGAGGTAGGTAGGTAGGTAGGTAGGTAGGTAGGTAGGTGTCTAGGACTATCTGGTAAATAATTATTTAGAAGCTATAATTCCGCCCAAGATAGCTTCGAGAATGTATAAACGGCATTAATATCCGCGACTGTACCGGAAAGCTTGTAAATATTACATCCAATATCTTACCTCCTCTCAGATTTCACGATATATTAGTTCTCGGAAAGTTGCTCTCATCATATTGTGTAGAAAGCTCGAGTTGTTAAGGGGGAGGTGGGTTCGTTTTTCTGGTCCCCCGTATTCATGTTTAGCCCCATTAATTTTCAGATTATAAGACGTTTGGCCCATTAGTTTGGCGATTTTTTAAACTTTCGCCCAATTTCTTTGTCAATAATAAGACTTTTCGTGTCCTTTAGGTGTCGATTTTTTTCCTGGCGAGCGACGGCGAGCCTGTAATTTAAGAGAAACCAGGCCGGGACATTTTGCTATCGAAAAATGTACATATTTATCTTGAAAGGGGGTCTACGGGGTGTAATGTTAAGCTTGATGGAGGACTAGGGAGGAAACTACTACAATAGACTGTATAATACTGTAAAACAATACATCAATACGCCCATGCCCCGTAATCTTTCAGTTCCTTTTGTGTTATCCAATAGCCTATCTCTTATTCTGTCAACTTCCTGGATGTGAAGGAAGGATCTCTTCTCGGATTTTACATGTTGAGACAATTTTTTTTTTTTTTTTTGGGGGGGGGGGGGTTCTCGCAGTTTCTCACAGTTGACGATAAAAGCTCGTTCGATGGAGGTCTAGGGAGAACACTGAAAACTGTCTTGATAGCTTAATGCATAAGTGCGCGGAATTTCGATGTGAGTACCGATATCCTAGGTTCGAATCCTTGGAGTGCCACATGTATTTGTTAATTTCAATAATTGAGTTTAGAGGTGAAGTTGGTTGGTGGAAAAAAACATAAAATCTAGGCTATACCGGTAAATAATAAAACAATATAGAACAAATCTCTATCGCTTACGCCATCAACTATCTCAACATCTTGGACTGATCTATTTTGGGAGTTGCAAGTCATTAGTATTGTCAGGAACTTTCATATTAGTATTCTTGGCGTAATTTAGGCAAGTCGTTTTTGTAAAGTGATTGGATTGCACCAATGGGATTGTCTGGGACTTTGGAGAGAGAGAGAGAGAGAGAGAGAGAGAGAGAGAGAGAGAGAGAGAGAGAGAGAGAGAGAGAGAGGGAGAGGCTAGCTAAGCAGTAGGACTATACACTAGGCCATATTTTTCACCCTATATGGCAAATCCTACAACTCCACTATAGTCTGTTCATTCTAGGTTGGGCAGGAATCGTAACCTCTAACCTCTGTAACTCAAAAAGGACTAGAGTAATCGAGCTAATTTTTCTACCAAATAGGAAGACTTGGTCAAGGAATAGGTGTGGAAATTGACAGCTCATTTGCTCTAGTCCCTTTTGAGTTACAGAGGTTAGAGGTTACGATATCTGCCCAACATAGATTGCATAGACTATAGGATGTTTACAATGTTTACAAACATATCGAATTATCGATATTACGTGCTGGTAGTACAAATCGTTCATAAGTACCGTACCGTACTGATACAGGAGGAACCAATCTGTCTGGTGATAACACAGTGATAGTGACATCATTCTTATCACACAATAACACCAACACCAACTTTCAAGATCTAATATCACATGGTTTTTAATCAGATAACAGCTAATTGGTTAGCTTACACTTTAAAGTACCAGTAGCCTACACTTTAACTATAGGTAGCGCCAACGAACTTGACAATAATCTTGATCCTTGACCTCTCTGTAAAGCTCGGTTCACACATACACGAATTAACGTCCCGTCCGGCCCCGACCTCTTAATTCGCCTGCAAACGGGCAAGGACGCTGGCAAAATCGCCTATGGTCGGTACAGGGACGTGTGGTGTCGCCAGCACACGGGACGCGGGGTGGGAGGCGGCGAACATTTTGTGCATGCATAAAATGGTCGGCATGGGCCGGGGCAACTGCCACAAAACGTGTCAGGCCGGGATATCCACGGGACACACACGGGAGCAGTCAGCGTCTAGACGCAGACGAACGGGATGGGAACGGCGGCAAAAAACCGTTGGAAGGAGAGTCAGCGATGTGTCACCGACGTGTCACGTGAGCTGGCGACACCGCACGTCCGTGTACCGACCATAGGCGATTTTGCCGGCGTCCTTGATCGTTTGCAGGCGAATTAAGGGATCAGGGACGGACGGGACGTTAATTCGTGCATGTGTGAACCGAGCTTAACTTAAAAGGGCCTAGAGCAAACTGGCTGTAAATATCCACACCTATCTCTCTGTAACTCAAAAGGGCCTATAGCAAACTAGCTGTAAATATCCACACCTATTTCCTGATGGATGCTTCCCAAATTATAGAAACGTTAGCCCGATTGCATTCATTTATTTCGAGTTATAAGAAGTTAAGGGGTCAAGATTATTGTCAAGTTCGCTGGCGCTACCTACTATACCGGTACTAAAGATAAGGGTATCAAACCGGAGCAACTCTCTTTGAAGACTAGCCTATAGTCTGTTAATTCTAGGTTGGGCAGAAATCGTAACCTCTAACCTCTGTAACTCAAAAAGGACTAGAGTACGGTAATCGAGCTAATTTTTCTACCAAATAGGAAGACTTGGCTAGGGAATAGGTGTGGACATTGACAACTCATTTGGTCTAACCCTTTTTGAGTAACAAGAGGTTAGAGGTTACGATTGCTGCCCAACCTATAATGAACGGACTATAATGTAAGGAATACCGGTACTTGAATTGAACATGAAATAAGCTTGTTTTTTGGCCATTTGATCACTGCCGACGACATAAATGTATACCGGTACCAGGTATTTACATATTCAAATATTAAGACTAAAATGGACACCCTGATGATGATGGTAATGATGACATTCCGTCTCTCTCTCTCTCTCTGGATGGCGAAAATTTGAATAGCATTGCATTAAAACACACACACCCACATTCTCTCTCTCTCACTCTCTCTCTCTCTCTCTCTCTCTCTCTCTCCATGTTTTGAATGTTTTCCTGAACAGGTTTCCGGTACAGATTATCTAGAATATATTTTTACAGGTAATTGTACTGAGAATTTATAGTGTGTGTGTGTGTGTGTGTGTGTGTGTGTAGCCTATATATTGTGTGCATAATTATACAGTACGGTACAGGTACCGGTATGTGTGTAATAGTGTGTTGTGTTATAATGTGCTGTGTGTGTGTGTGTGTGTGTGTGTGTGTGTGTGTGTGTGTGTGTTTTCTTGCCTAATCATAATACTATATAATTTACTGAACGTTTTCGAACACTTGCTTGCTTCCTCGAAATATGTGTCAGTCTCCTCTCTCTCTCTCTCTCTCTCTCTCTCTCTCTCTCTCTCTCTCTCTCTCTCTCTCTCTCTCTCTCTCTCTCTCTCTCTCTCTCTCTCTCTCTCTCTCTCTCTCTCTCTCCTAATCTAACTCACTGCTCTCATTAAACACTTGCCAGCTCGGTAGAAAAGGAAGCTAACATTTAACTGTTTTCAGTATATATATTTTTTTTTTCTGAACGTAACGGGTTGCTTGTGTAAAGGATAAGTATTATATATGCTTCAAGTAATTGGGGAGGATTGGTGTGTGTGTTTGTGTGCGAGAGAGAGAGAGAGAGTGTGTGTTTTATATGCAATGCTCATCACTAACTTCCGCCATTGAGAGAGAGAGAGTGAGTGGGTGAGTTAGTGTTAGTTTAAATGCAAAACTCATTACTATTGTCCTTCATTAACCATATAAAGTGTGTGTGTGTGTGTGTGTGTGTGTGTGTGTGTGTGTGTGTGTTAAATGCAATGCTCATCACAACGTTTCTGCATACATTACCCAGGGGGAAAGAGAGGACAAGAGAGTGAGTAAGAGTAGCTTAGCCTATGTGTGTTTAAAATGTAAAATGCATCACCATCTGCACTAAGTTACACACACACACACACACACACACACACACACACACACACACACACACACACACACACACACACACACACACACACACACACACACACATACATACATACATACATACATATTAAATGCAAACCTCATCTGTATCCAGCCCTACCCTAGCTTAATTAACCCTATAGAGAGAGAGAAGGATGATGAGGGTTCTTAAATGCTAGGAGAGAGAGAGAGAGAGAGAGAGAGAGAGAGAGAGAGAGAGAGAGAGCAGCAGCAGCACTACTACCCTAGCTTAATATTAATCCTATATAGAGAGAGGGATGAGGGTTCTTAAATGATAGCCTCATCAGTACCCTACCTTGCCTTATTAACCAAAGAGAGAGAGAGAGAGAGAGAGAGAGAGAGAGAGGAGAGAGAGGAGAGCAGCAGCAGCAGCACTACCCTAGCTTAATATTAACCCTATATAGAGAGAGGGATGAGGGTTCTTAAATGATAGCCTCATCAGTACCCTACCTTGCCTTATTAACCAAAGAGAGAGAGAGAGAGAGAGAGAGAGAGAGCAGCAGCACTACCCTAGCTTAATATTAACCCTATATAGAGAGAGGGATGAGGGTTCTTAAATGATAGCCTCATCAGTACCCTACCTTGCCTTATTAACCAAAGAGAGAGAGAGAGAGAGAGAGAGAGAGAGAGAGAGAGAGAGAGAGAGAGAGAGAGAGAGCAGCAGCAGCACTACTACCCTAGCTTAATATTAACCCTATATAGAGAGAGGGATGAGGGTTCTTAAATGATAGCCTCATCAGTACCCTACCTTGCCTTATTAACCAAAGAGAGAGAGAGAGAGAGAGAGAGAGAGCAGCAGCACTACCCTAGCTTAATATTAACCCTATATAGAGAGAGGGATGAGGGTTCTTAAATGATAGCCTCATCAGTACCCTACCTTGCCTTATTAACCAAAGAGAGAGAGAGAGAGAGAGAGAGCAGCACTACTACCCTAGCTTAATATTAACCCTATATAGAGAGAGGGATGAGGGTTCTTAAATGATAGCCTCATCAGTACCCTACCTTGCCTTATTAACCAAAGAGAGAGAGAGAGAGAGAGAGAGAGAGCGAGCAGCAGCACTACCCTAGCTTAATATTAACCCTATATAGAGAGAGGGATGAGGGTTCTTAAATGATAGCCTCATCAGTACCCTACCTTGCCTTATTAACCAAAGAGAGAGAGAGAGAGAGAGAGAGAGAGAGCAGCAGCAGCAGCAGCAGCACTACCCTAGCTTAATATTAACCCTATATAGAGAGAGGGATGAGGGTTCTTAAATGATAGCCTCATCAGTACCCTACCTTGCCTTATTAACCAAAGAGAGAGAGAGAGAGAGAGAGAGAGAGAGAGAGCAGCAGCAGCAGCAGCAGCAGCACTACCCTAGCTTAATATTAACCCTATATAGAGAGAGGGATGAGGGTTCTTAAATGATAGCCTCATCAGTACCCTACCTTGCCTTATTAACCAAAGAGAGAGAGAGAGAGAGAGCAGCACTACTACCCTAGCTTAATATTAACCCTATATAGAGAGAGGGATGAGGGTTCTTAAATGATAGCCTCATCAGTACCCTACCTTGCCTTATTAACCAAAGAGAGAGAGAGAGAGAGAGAGAGAGAGAGAGAGAGAGAGAGCAGCAGCAGCAGCAGCAGCACTACCCTAGCTTAATATTAACCCTATATAGAGAGAGGGATGAGGGTTCTTAAATGATAGCCTCATCAGTACCCTACCTTGCCTTATTAACCAAAGAGAGAGAGAGAGAGAGAGCAGCAGCAGCAGCAGCAGCAGCAGCACTACCCTAGCTTAATATTAACCCTATATAGAGAGAGGGATGAGGGTTCTTAAATGATAGCCTCATCAGTACCGGTACCCTACCTTGCCTCATTAACAATTTGTATTTATATAATTTGGAAAGGGTCAGCCAGGGAATAGGTGTGGAAATGTACAGCCCATTTGCTATAGCCCTTTTTGACTTACAGAGGTTAGAGTTCACGATTTCTGGACTACTAATTAGGAACAGGTTTAGAGTGGGCCTATGACTTTTGTCGCTTATAATATATTAGGCTTGTTCTTATTAAATTTGTTTACGGGCGCACACACACACACGCACATACATACATACATACATACATACTTACACACACACACACACACACACACACACACACACACACACACACACACACACACACACACACACACACACACACACACACAGACCCTTGAGAATTGGGTAAGTCTTGTACCAATTAACTCCACACTAATTGTTTCATTTTTCCACCCCATTGTGAGGCCAAAAATAGAAGTGACAGGTATTCTTATTTTTACTCGTATTTCTGATCCCCTCGCAGAATGATTTGCGAATTTTGTCTTGATCGACGACTCGGCCAAATATAGAAAACAGAGGCGGTCATTTTCTGATCATTCCAGTTCCATCTTTTAACAATTGAAATGTGTGTTGGTTCGTTTCAAGTTTTTGTTCTCAATCTTCCCGAATTATTTGCTAACTTTGAGGTGTTCATCAAACAGCTGGGTCAGAAAATTTACATTATTATTTTTTTTTTACATGAAACATTCGTTTTCTATGTAGATGAGGGAGACAAACAGCAGAACTGCCTGTGTGAGAGTGCCTCCCCCAGAGTTGAAAGATACCCCCAAGACCCCCCTTCGAGATATGTACTGGTATACAACTTGACCAAAATAAACTTTCAATTCAATCAATCAAACTTTGTATATAGTGTATAGGCCCTATGTAACTTCGGTTAGGCCAAATTTGTAAATTATTTCGGTAGAAAAATTAATTTCTTCATCAATGAACGGACTATAACCAGGATAAAGTGAAATTCTGTGGTCACCTGTACCGTAGACTTTCCTTTATATTGCACCGTTGTTGTATATGGTACCGTACCGCACCGTCGTAATTCTGTGGTCACCTGTACCGTAGACTTTCCTTTATATTGCACCGTTGTTGTATATGGTACCGCACCGTCGTAATTCTGTGGTCACCTGTACCGTAGACTTTCGCTTATATTGCACCGTTGTTGTATATGGTACCGCACCGTCGTAATTCTGTGGTCACTTGTACCGTAGACTTTCCCTTATATTGCACCATTGTTGTATATGGTACCGTACCGTCGTAATTCTGTGGTCACCTGTACCGTAGACTTTCCTTTATATTGCACCGTTGTTGTATATGGTACCGCACCGTCGTAATTCTGTGGTCACCTGTACCGTAGACTTTCCCTTATATTGCACCGTTGTTGTATATGGTACCGTACCGCACCGTCGTAATAACCTACCTGTATATGTTAAACCCTTCTGTATAGGGACGTATTTTTAATTGTATGCTAGCTATATTTAGACGATGTTGTGCAGTTTATAAAGGATTTGTGGTACGGTAGTAAAAAGGGTTAAGTGAGACAGTTCGAAGCCTGTTAATTGCTGGAGGCCCTTTGGAAACTGAATAAAAGCGTCTAATTGTAGCCAGAACAAAATAATAGAGACGTCGCCGGTACAGAAAGGGTTAAAACGGATCCAATCGCTTGGGATCCGGCCGCCAATAAGTGGGGTCATAACTCGTGCCGTGTAATTGGAGACTTAAGGGAAGAGAGAGAGAGTTAACCCTTTCACGCACATATGACGCAGAGGTTGCCAGATTAGCAATAAGAAATAGAGTTCTCTCACTCTTATAATTACTTCTCCAAAATTAGTTTTCTGCCCACAGCTAACTCAAAGACAACTGCAGAGGTTGAAGTAACTAAACTAAAGGTTTCTCAATACCCGGTACCCCTAATGGTAACAAAGGCTTTAAAGTATCCCCAATAGGCTCAAAATCGCGTCATATGTCGGAGAGGGTTAAATGTACCGGTATGTAAGGGGAGAGAGAGTGAGAGTGAGTAATAGATAAATGTAATGTATGTATGGACTCTGGACAGACAGACAGACAGACAGGAGAGAGAGAAAGAATGAATGAGAGATAGACACAAACGAACGAACGAATGAACAAATGAATTGAGATAAAGAAAGAAAGAAAGAAAGATACTGGTAGATTGAAAACAAGCCCACCAGACTAAGGGACTGAATCTACTATTTCTCACCACCTGGAGTTTCTATTTTCGTCTTTCGAGGAAAATCACCGCGAGACGGAAACACCTTGTAATTTAATACTGCACACTTGCAATTAGAAGTTCTTACCTTCACACACAAACATACGCAATTAACTCTATTTTACTTTCTCTCTCTCTCTCTCTCTCTCTAGTTTCCTCGCTAGACCTCCCTCAAACTTAGAAAAACACCCCCTAGACCACCCTCAAGATAAGTTTGTAAATTTTGTATATCAAAATGTGCCGGCCAAAGGCCGGTTCCTCTTATAATTACAGGCTCGCTATCGCTCGCCAGGACAAAATCGACACCTAAATGGCACGATAGGTCTTAAAATTTACAACGAAATGGAGATAAAGGTGTTAAAATCGCCGAACTAATGGGCTGAACGTCTTGAAATCTGAAAACCAATGGGGCTAAACGCGAGGGAGAAGGGGTGGCCACAAAAACGACCCATCTCGCCTTAATTAAGGTCACCTACACCTATCCGAAACGCCGGGGAAAAAAAACCCTCCCTTTTTTCACTCGGATTTTCACTTGACAATCGAATACCGTATACGGTACTCAGTCTTTTGATAGACCCTAATAATAGATTCTGCTACGTCATTCCGTTGGAGGGAGATGGGTTGCTTTTCTGGTCCCCCTTCTCCTTCATGTTTAGCCCCATTAGGTTTTAGATTTTTAGACGTTCGCCCTATTATTCTGGCTATTCTTCGACCTTTCGCCCGGAATGTACATTTATCTTGAAGGGGGATCTAGGGGTATTTCCTTTAAGTTTGATTTTTTTTTTTTTTTTTTTTTTTTTTTTTTTTTTTTTTAAAGAGACAATGAACGGAGGAAGGAAAAACACAGATAAAACAAAGAGGTCCATGTGCCTAAAGGCATCCTCCATTCATAAAATGTTTGTAAAAACTGGATTTAAACATTTGTAGATTGTAAGTTTGTGGAAAGCAATTCGAGGGAAGTGAATTCCAAAGAGTACCGGTAGTAGCTCTGGGGATAAATTAATTCTGATAAGCAGAAGTTCTGCATTGTGGAGGAGAAAGTGTAAATTCATGGGGGCTCTCAGCTGCCCTAGTTCTATGGGGAAAGATGTGGAGAGGCGGCACAATTGAAGCAAGTTCCTCGGAACAATTGCTGTGAAAATATCTGTAAAATAATGCAAGGGATGCAACGTTTCTTCGTATGGATAATGCAGGAAGTTCCTGTGTGATTGCAGGGTTATTGATTAATCTAATAGCTTTATTTTGAATTTTGTCCAACTGCCTCAATGCAACGACTCCACTTCCACCCCACAGAGGTGAACAGTAATCCATCTGAGAACGCACATGACTTTTATATATTACGGCCAACTGCTCGCCAGTGAAGAATTCTCGAACTCTGTACAGGAGTCCCAGTTTTTTAGAGGCATTCTTAGCAATGCTTCTAACATAATGTGTCCAGCTCAAGTTAGTAGTTAATGTTACACCGAGAATGTCAATACTAGGGGAAGTGGGAATATTTACATCATTAAAAAATATATGGGAGTCAGTGAGATTCTGTCGGTTAGAAAATTGAATGTACTTGGTTTTCTGTGCATTAAAGGAAACTAGATTCTTTTGTCCCCATTCATTAATTCTAGAAAGATCCTGGTTCAGAGAAATTGCAGTGTTTATTTTTGAATTTATAAGATCGGGTTGGGTGAAAGAATTGGTAAATGTGAAGGAACTGGAGTGTTGAGTCATCTGCGTAGGAATGTATTGGATTATGAGTGGTAGATATGAGATCATTGATATGAATGAGGAACAGAGTTGGGGCCAAAACTGATCCCTGGGGAACACCAGCATTTATTGAGTGAAATTGAGAATAAAGGCCATCTACCCATTACATGTATTTTTCTGTTATGAAGATAAAAAGAAATTAGTGGAACTAATGATGCAAGGCCGTAGTGTGACATCTTCGACAATAAGGATTGATGCCAGACTCTATCAAATGCCTTTGATATATCCAGTGCTATTGTATGTGTTTCACTATGTTGGTCTGTAGCTTGGTTGATTTGATGCGTAAGAAGGCAAAGAATGTCTGCAGTTGATCGACATCGTCTAAAACCATATTGCCTATCGCTGATTAATTTATTATTCTCAAGATGCTTAATTATGTGATTATTTAATATAATTTCAAAGACTTTACCAAGAGTGGAAGTTATAGCTATTGGTCTGTAGTTTGATGGATCTGAAGAGGCACCTTTTTTAGGAACTGGATGGATGTTTGCTTCTTTCCAGGGTACCGGTACTGGGAAGCATGAGGTATGAGTACACAGACGGAATTGTTTTGCCAATACAGGAGCGAGCACCAAGGAGGAGGTTGATGGAGGTCTAGGGAAGAATCTAAAGAAGATACCTTAATATAAAGATATACTGTATACATGAGCAAATAAATACGCCCATACTCCCTTAACTTTACATTGCCTAGTCTCCCCCGCTCCCCCACACACACACAATTTTTTTTTTTTTTTTTTTTTTTAATTATGGTGACAGTTACAAAGTGGTGTACAATCTATCTTACACACACACACACACACACACACTTTCATCATTCAATGGCTCATTCTGTTATTTTATTGTGGCTAACATTAAACGACGTCACTTAGTTTAGGAAGGACCTCTTAGAATCAGAGGGGTAAAATAACTCAATTAAGGGGAGGTTTTTAGTTGATTCCCAAGACTTCCATCAAGCTTAAAATTACTCTCCCTTGACCCTCTTTCAAGATAAATTTGTACATTTTTCGGTAGAAAAATTTCCCGGCCGAAGGCCGGTTCCCCTTAAATTACAGGCTCGCTATCGCTCGCCAGGAAAAAATCGACACCTAAATGGCACAAATGGTCTTAAAATTGACAGACATGGGGCGAGGGTTCTTAAAATCGCCAAACTAATGGGGCAAGCATCTTTAAATATCACAAGCAATGGGGCTAAACATGAGGGAGAAAGAGGTTCAGAAAAAAATCATCCAGGTGGAAATCTCCCCTTACCCTGCTGAGTACCAGCTAAATATTTATAAATGTACCACCCAGGACCGGCTGATTCTGATTTTTTTTTTCCAGAAACAATAGCGAATGGGTTACGAATGAAGGAAAAAACACGAAAAAACGATAAAAAAGCTCAAAAAATGGTCCTACAGAGCCCCCGAAAACGGATTTTACAAGAGTAAAAAATTGAAGGCAATTTCCCCCAAAAAACATGTTTTTGCGCGCTCATGCGCAGGCGGTTGGACTTTGAGAGTTTTCAACCATCGACATGGGTGCGTGGGATACTTACACAGTTCCCATACAAATCTGAGCCCTCTAGGTGCCATAGGACCGAAGTAATTGGGACCGGAGTAACACTGACGCAAACGAGGCGGCGCTGGGGTTTAGCGTTACATACATTACCGACGCACTGTTTGCGTCGCTGGGGCTCAGTGGGTTAAGCCTTAGTTACTCTTTACTCCCACAAATCCTTCCTAAACTGGATATACGCGTTTGTTGTTGTTTAATATTGACTTTAGTTTACTCCCTAAACTTCCATCAAGATTAATAAACATCCCCATGACTCCCTTTCGAGATAAATTCCTTAACCTCTTCAGCATCATGACGCCTTTTAACATTTGATTCTAGCTAATATTAATTAGATGATTATATGCAGTTTAAGAAGGACCAATGTTACTAAGAAGGTTTATTTAAGTCGTATTTACCCATTCGAGTCGTATAGGTAGATAGAAAACTAAAGAAAATCGTCTAATGGTTGTTGTTCCCCAAGCTGCCTGGCCGAACAGCCCCAAGGCCCCGAGCAAGGCCAAGGCTATAACCGAGCGCCCCCACAGAACCCTCCCTGCCGACCACAATAAAGCCTGGGTGACCGAAGCCATTCCATGGCGGGGAGCTGAGGAGGGTGCAGAAACGCCCGGGAAACCAAAGACCCACCCAGGGCCCTGTGCCCCTCAGCAATTATGAAGAGAAAGTTGAGGGGCAAAGGAAAAATGTGACGCTTTGGCTTCCAATCTTGGTAGATTGGGAGGTCAATCCACGGAAGAGACGCCGTCACTTGAGATCTAGAAAATATATAAGTAAAAGGAACAGTCAGACTAAGCTATGGGTATGGCAGAGATCGCTCAGTTCTCACTCTGATACCGGTAGACCAGCCCATCACCACATACACCAGCCCATCACCACATACACCAGCCCATCACCACATACACCAGCCCATCACCACATAGACCAGCCCATCACCACCGTCTAATGGTAACCAGAATATGATGAAAATTGCGTGATGGTAGCGAAGGGGTTAACTTTACAAGTGAATAACCTACCGTACGTATTCAATAGATGGTACGGTACCGTACGGTAGGAGTTACGTTACTACCGGAATACAGTACGGTATATACAAGAAACTGCTATGTAATTCCGTTAGCCCTTGTAGTTCTTTCATTACCGGTAGTGTCCAGGCTATTCAACACCGAAGACATTGAAAGACACTTGTCATTCAACCAAATAGACTTACAGCTAGGTTGCAAACTATTCTATTGAGTGGTTCACGGTAGTATAGATAGTTATAGATAGGCCAGAAATCCCTATCAAAACCTCTCATAACTCAAAATGGTCTGCAGTAATTGAAATGTTATTTCTACCGTTTGGGAAGAGTCGGTTAGGAAATAGGCGTGGACATTTACCTTCCTTTTCTTCTAGCCCTTTTTGAGTAACAGGTTAACCCTTTGAGTACCCAACGACATGTGCTACATTTTATTCTAGCTATATTTAGACGATATTATGCCGCTTAGGAAGGATCTGTGGTGGTTAATAGGGGTGGTTAAGGGGAGGTATTTAGTTTGTTCCCTGCGTTTTCATCAAGCTTAAAATTACACCCCCTAGACCCCCTTTCAAGTTAAATTTGTACATTTTTCGGTAGACAAATGTCCCGGCCGGAGGCCTGTTGCTCTTAAATTACAGGCTCGCTATCGCTCGCCAGGAAAAAATCGACACCTTAATGGCACGAAAGGTCTTAAAATTGACATAAATGGGGCAACATGTCTTAAAATGTCAAAAACTACTAGGGCGAACGTCTTAAAATCTCAAAAGCAATGGGGCTAAACATGAGGGAGAAAGGGGTCCAGAAAAAAATCCTCCAGGTCGAAATCTGCCCTTGAGATAGCTTGAAGCCTTATTATTGCTAGAGGTCCTTCCTAAGCTCGATAAAATCGTCTAATAGTTGCCAGAATATGATGCAAAGGACGTCCCCGGTACTGAATGGGTTAAGGGGCACGATTTCTGGTCTACTTATCCCTTTCCCGCATTTATGACGCAGAGGTTGCCAGATTAGCAATACGAAATAGAGTTCTCTCACTCTTATAATTACCTCTCCAAAATTAGTCTTCTGCCCACAGCTAACTCAAAGACAACTGCAGAGGTTGAAGTAACTAAACTAAAGGTTTCTAAATACCCCTGATGGTAACAAAGGCTTTAAAGTATCCCCAATCGGCTCAAAATCGCGTCATATGCGTGAAAGGGTTAAAATGCTTGGAATAGACTACCGGTATAGTTAATGGTATCTGCACTTACGGATAATTGAAGGAATTCGGATAATTTTCTACTACCGTTATAAAAACAAAAAAATAGTACGGTACTATTTATCTTCAAACTATAAGTTTTGAAACGTGTAGCTTTCACTCAACGTTACTTGCTGGTTAGCTTGATTGGCAGCTAAGTAATGACACTTAGCTGCGGCATCAATCTCGAAGAAGGGGAGAGAGAGAGAGAGAGGCAAAGAGTGATTGTGAGAGTGAGTGAGTGAATGTGAGAGTCAGTGTGAGTGAGAATGAGTGTGTGTGTTTTTTGTGTGAGTGTGTGTGTACGTGTACGTGTGTGAGTGAGTGACAGTGAGAGATTTGGTGTATATGTATGAGTGAGAGTGTGTACTTGTGTGAGTGAGAGTGAGTGACTGAGAATGTGTGTGTATGAGTGAATGAGAATGTGTGTGTGTGTATGTATGAGTGACTATATGTGTGTGTATGTGTATGAGTGTGTATTGAATCTGGATGAACTATTACACATAGGCTTGTCTCGTTACTGTTATAGACGGGTTTTATTGTATTATATTTTAGGTGGTTTTATTTTTGGCTTTTTTGCGGGAATTGCATTTTTGCGGTGTGCCAATCACTTTCATGGGGTCTGTGTCTGTGTGTCAGAGAGAGAGAGAGAGAGAGTGTGTGTGTGTATTTTCTATAGTCTGTTTCTTTGCAACTGACGGTATATTGCAAAGTTCCCATCAAGATTTCTCAGTTATTTTGAAGATTTTGTAGTTTAATATGGTGCTAATTATATAAACTTGGTCTTAACCCTTTCAAGCTCCAATACGCGTTTCTGTTCTGTTTCTGGCTACTATTATACGATTTTATTCAGATTAGTAACGGTATATGGAAGTCAGAGGATTGATTGAGATAGTATTTACCCTTTTAATACCCACACATATTTCCTAAGCTGCATAAAATCGTCTAATGATAGCCAAAATAAACTGCTAAAACGCGTCAGAGCTTCAAAGGGTTAATATGATGCAGAGACATCGTGGTTTAAAAAGTTCCATTAACTATCAAGAATTTAGCTGCTAAGAGATTCAATTTACCGCCAGCTGACAAGCAACAGAGTACCGTATAGTTAGATAGGCTTAGGTACGGTGCGGTTCGGCATATACAGTACCGGTACTGAATTATACGTTATTAGGCCTTATAATTAGGGTTGAGTGTGAGAGGGATCTGCCTTGTGTGGGCCAATCGGCTTTCTGAAGACTCCAATTGTCTTATGTGCTTATGTTCTTAAAATATATAAATAAAATATATACATACACAGTACGGTACCGTATCTTGGTCTCTGGGCGATGTATCAGGTACGCTTACGGTACCAGTAGTTAATGTACCGTATCGTTTTTTATTAGGATACCGGTACTTAGTATAGCGTTATACCGTATTTGTTTTCATAAGGCCACGTTCATAACAGTTATTCACAAATAGGGGGATGCCGTTGAAAAGGTGATCTCCCCGAACAATCACCAGACCAGACCAGACCCATGTTACAATTTATTTCCGGTTTGTATCGTAGTTAAATTCGATATGTAAACTCTTTATGATTAATTCGCACACTATACCAGTATATACGGTATATACTCCGAACCATAACATAATAACATAATAACATCATAACATAATAACGAACGAATAACACACGCGTAAATACCCCATGCGGAAGGGAGCATCAATATTCATTACTATACCGGTACATCTAATCTACACCGGAAATCATATCATATGAATCAAATTTTCCCCGGCAGATAGCGTGCCTATATTTAGTGGCCACATTAAAGTTGTCAGGGCAGCCATGTTATCTTTACCAACGATCTTGACGTCACTGATGAAGTTAAAGGCAGGCTGACATCACATTTCACCCTAATGTGTGTTTTTTTTTTTTTTTTTTTAATAGTATTCGATTAGGTGGTATGTCTTATGTATATTTAATTACTCTTAGTTTAGTGGATTGTCGTGCGTTTAAAATAAAACTATCTAATTCTTCTATTGGACAGAAATGATACCGGTGCCTTGTTGATCATAATTGTCGATTAGGTGATTGCATGCCTCATATATATTTAATTTTCCGATTAGTTTAGTGGATTGGCGTACGTGTTAAATAAAGCGAGATTTTACTTATATTGGACAGAAATTCTACCGGTATCTTGCTCATCCTATTGACGTCACGGGTGGAGTTTTAAAGGGCCACTGACATACTGTATCAAACTCATAGTTTTCTTTGGTTGATCTATCTGGCTTGCTGTGATGTGATGAATAGACACGTACGGTATACTAAGGAGAGTTACTGGGTCTACCTATGTGAGTTCGCCACTCCGCTAGTGGCACCGAGGAGCGCACTGCCCTTCGTTGTTGTTTGAAAATTGGTGCAGCCAATTCGAAGGGTGCGCAGCGCTCCCCTGCGAAGATGCGCTCGTCTGGCACTTTTTGTAGTTCGACATCGAGGGCTCTCTTGAAGCTATCTAACGAGACGCCCCTCATGTCTCTTACTCGCCGCGGGAGTTTGTTGAAGAGACGTGGGCCTCTATGTGATAACCAGGCAGAGATCCCATAGCACCCCTATTTTTCATCTTGGGGATATCGCATTCCCAGCCTCTCCTATCACTGAACTTCATTGCTATTGGGGTATGTAGATTCGGTACAATACCCTCTGCGATTTTCCACATAAGCCTATATATTATTAAGTAACGTTCCCTTCGGGTATCTTATATATTCTAAGACCATTGTAAGTTCAGCGTCTTATGGATTTGATTGATATCTTTGATGCTAATAGGAAAACATAACTTATAGAACACGTGATGGAGACGGCTTCTGAAGGGATGACTAGCCTAACCGGAAAGTTCCCTCGTTATTAAAGAGAAACGCCCTCCGAAACCTGTCATTAATACCATAGCCCATGGACTATGATTAATACGGCACCAGCTATCCCCCAGCGTTATTAGCTACCTCGTTATTGATGGGCTGTGGGCCTTATTCAGGACGTATTGGCGGCTAATTATGAATGAAATAGCGAGATAACGGCGCCATTGTTCTAAAATGTTACGTGATGTCACACACTAGTGCATTTTCCCGCAATTTTCAAAGGAATACCGGTATGCAATTGAATGCGAGCTTTCGTTTTTAAGTAAAAGAAGAATTAACACGTACTGTACATCTGCATAAATCAATCTACTGTATTTATTTGGTTATGCAATTTAGTATGGGGGGGGGGGGGTTGATTGCGTGAATGTATCTAAACGTATTTTGAAAAGCGATGCATTTTGTTTTCAATTGTTTATAAAGCAGATTATTTTCGAAAGCGGCTTCATTATTTACAATATTAAAGAATATATGAAACGGTCAAGTAGTACCGGTATTACCTGCAAATATTAGCATGTAAGATTGTAAGGCTAACATTAGACAATCTTAGTCAGCTTTGGAGAGCCCTTTTGCATTCAAAGAGTTAAACACTATTCCAGTTAATTTTCTCTTTCCCTGACATGCCCGTATTTTTTATGTCCGATTCGCTTGATTGATGGCCACTGCGGGGTGTCTAACCCGCAGTACGGTAATTTTGTTTCTAGACTTGAATAAATATGGGAATGAAAACAAGAAAATTAACATGAAATAGCATTGTTTTAGATAATTCAACACTTTCAAAGACATAATTTGAACAATAAACCATAATTTGACCTTTACACATGCAATGATAGAGAGTAAACATAATGGATTCGGCTTTCGTTTGATTGGCTAGATATGGGCCATGGTGGACAATACAAAAATATTTCCAGGGACCATCAATGTTAATTTATATTCTTTACTATTTCTGCTTTTGGATGGTGTTGTTGGGCAAATATAAACGTTTTAACCCTCTCCGACATATAAACGTTTTAATGAACTAGTTTAGGCCTATGTGCTACTATAAGCCTAGGTAGCGCCAACGAACTGGACAATAATCTTGATCCCTGACCTCTCCGTAACTCAAAAGGACCTAGAGCAAACTGGCTGTAAATAACCACACCTATTTTCTGGTAGACTCTTCCCAAATGATAGAAACGTCAGCCCGATTGCTTTCATTCACTTTTAGTTAGAAGAAGTTAATGGGTCAAGATTTTTGTCAAGTTCGTTGGTGGTACGGTCGCGCTAATAAGTCATGTCCCAGCTGTCATTACGTTTGGCTCGCTCTGTGCTGTATTAATGTCTGTCAGATGTTGAACAGGGTGGGTATGAGTAGGATTTTTTTTGTATATCTCACTCAAGACTAATAAAGAAAGTTTTAGATATTGCTGATACCAATTATTGACCAAAACATACTTGGTGCCGAGACATCACTTATTAGCGCGACTGTACCTATAGTGGCACACACTATACTCTGTTTCTTTTCAGCTGACGATAAATTGCATCCCTTAGCAGCTAATTTCTGAATACTTTATGCAAAAATATGAAACTACCAAGTCTCTGCCTCATAATTATACCAAGTTTATATAATTAGCATCACATTTCACTACAAAATCTTCAAAATAACTGAGAAATATTGATGGGAACTTTGCAATTTACCGTCATATGAAAAGAAACAGACTACCGGTATAGATATCCACCATTAAGTGAAGAAATTAGTTATTGTATCGAAATAGGTAATTACGTATCGGTAGCTTGGTAATTAGGCCTAAGACGGGACTGGCAAGATAACGGTTCCATTGTTATATAGTGTTATTGACGGGGTGGGTGGGGAGGTGGGGGGGGGGATTATTGTCTTAGTGGAGGTGTGGGAGCTAACAAAGGAATTGGTGGTGTTATTATGGTGTGTGAGAGAGAGATACATAGAGTTACATACCGTATATACACAGACCTTGCGGTCCCTACTAGGTAGTCCGGACTTAATGCTAAAATAGAATTTGCTACAAAGTGGAAGGCAAGGATAGCAAAGCAGAAGGCTCTCTCCCCACCCAACTCTACCTCCGACCGTTGGTCGGCATGAAATTTAGTTGGGGAAACAAGTCCCCCAGCAGAATGAGAAAAACTTCTACTGGGAAATTTATTGGCCAAATAAAGAACGAAGTTAAAAAATATTGTATACTATAATACTGATATAATACTGATATAATACTGATATAATACTGATATAATACATTTATACTGATGCTTTTGTTTTACTTTTTTTTTTTACCTATATTATTCCCACCTCAAAATGAATGTCTAGACTTCTTTTGAATGTGTCAATTGTCTTACATTGTACCACTTTCTCAGGCAATTTGTTCCACTCGATGACTACACTGTAGGTGAATTGCTTGGTGACATCGAGATTCGCCCTCCTGGTTTTTAATTTCATTCCATTTCCCCGAGGTAGGCCTAATTAACTATTATATATATTTGGAAAAGTGAATCTACATCAATTTTGTCAAATCCCTTTAGAGAGAGAGAGAGAGAAAAGGGAAAGTTTGTGTGAGAGAGAGTGAGAGTGAGTGAGAGAGAGGTCAGTGTGGGTGGTAAATATTAAAGCGAACAATCAAAGAGAGCAAAAGAGAGAAAGTGAGAGAGACAGGCAGCGGGGGCGCTTGTAGAGAGAGAGGTGTGAGAGTCCTGTTAAAGAGAGAGCGAGTTGGAAATATATAAGAGAGAGAGAGAGAGAGAGATAGATAGAAAGATAGTGAGAGAGGGAGGAAAGAGCGAAAAAGTGGAACACGAGCTGTGTGTATGTGCGTGTGTGTAAATTGTGTGCTTGAGAGAAACAAATTTGGTGAAGGAAATATATCGAGAGAGAGAGAGAGAGAGAGAGAGAAAGAGAAAGAGAATCAATATATTCGTTTAACTTAGGAAGCAACAAGACTTACACGGACTTACACTTACACTTACACGGGGGGTATGAGAGAGAGAGAGACTTAAGAGACACTAGGTAAATGTATAGTTTAAATGCGGTGTAAGTGTGAGAGAGAGAGAGAGAGAGAGTGAAAGTGAGTTAGGAGAACTAGGTAAATGTATTGGAGATTGAGGGGATGTGTGTGAGAGAGAGAGAGAGAGAACGGCGAATGGGAAAGTACTAGAGAGAGTTAGTGAGTGAGAGTGAGTCTAATTCTTGGCAAACACACACACGTCCTCTCTACCGTACCTAGCAACTGCCTATAAGTACGGTAGCCAATTGTTATGTTTTGTTAATATGGATAATTTAAATTAAGGAGAGAGAGAGAGAGAGAGAGAGAGAGAGAGAGAGAGAGAGAGAGAGAGAGAGAGGTAGAGGTAGAGGTCTTTCCTAATATTTAGAACATTATCTCGTGCCAGCCAGAATTCAGATAAATACAGTACCGGTATCGCTATTAATCAAGTTACCGTAATGTCAAGTCCTTCATTATATATATTATATATATATTTCTTCAGAAGGATGAAAACCTGCTATTGTTAGCCAGACAGAAGAAAAAAAAAACTTAAAAATAAACATAAATATAATTTGGTCACTGTGCTTGAAGGTGTTAACTAATACACACACACACACACACACACACACACACACACACACACACACACACACACACACACACTGACACAAGGGAATAGAACTCGAGAAACTTACGATATTATATAAGAAATCCTTTTCGGAAATCCGAGAAAATCTAGAAAGGCAGAATGGATATTGGTTTGTGAAAAATGACCTGGTTTAGTTTCCAGTTTGATTTTGGCTTTCTTACTTTTTCTGGCTGTCCTTAAGGGAAGGTTTTTAGTTTGTTCCTTAGACCTCCATCAAGCTTATAAATTAATTACACCCCCTTGACCCTCTTTCAAGATAAATGTGTACATTTTTCGGTAGAAAAATTTCCCGGCCGAAGGCCGGTTCCTCTTAAATTGCAGGCTCGCTATCGCTCGCCAGGAAAACATCGACACCTAAATGGCACGAAAGGTCTTAAAATTGACAGAAATGGGGCGGAAGTTCTTAAAATCGCCAAACTAATGGGGCGAACGTCTTAAAATCTTAAACGCAATGGGGCTAAACATGAGGGAGACAGGAGTTAAGAAAAATATCCCTCAAGTGAAAATCTCCCCTTTTAAGACGAGAATGTTTTGTTTATTTGTCTATTGATTTATTTATGCTTTCATTTATATATTAATATGTCCAAAGTTTATTATATTTCCAAAGTTTATTATTATTTCCAAAGTTTATTATATTTCCAAAGTTTATTATATTTCCAAAGTTTATTATTATTTCCAAAGTTTATTATATTTCCAAAGTTTATTATTATTTCCAAAGTTTATTATATTTCCAAAGTTTATTATATTTCCAAAGTTTATTAATATTTCCAAAGTTTATTATTATTTCCAAAGTGTATTATATTTCCAAAGTTTATTATTATTTCCAAAGTTTATTATATTTCCAAAGTTTATTAATATTTCCAAAGTTTATTATATTTCCAAAGTTTTCCAAAGTTTATTATATTTCCAAAGTTTATTAATATTTCCAAAGTTTATTAATATTTCCAAAGTTTATTATATTTCCAAAGTTTATTATATTTCCAAAGTTTATTAATATTTCCAAAGTTTATTATTATTTCCAAAGTGTATTATATTTCCAAAGTTTTCCAAAGTTTATTATATTTCCAAAGTTTATTAATATTTCCAAAGTGTGTCCAAAATTTTTGAAAGAGTCCAAGTTTATTATATTTCCAAAGTTTATTAATATTTCCAAAGTTTATTAATATTTCCAAAGTTTATTATTATTTCCAAAGTTTCCTCCCTAGACCTCTAATGAAGCTTTATGGTGTTTGGAAGTGATAACACGGCCAAAACAATGTTTTTTTTTTGTAAGTCAATGTTTCTTGTATTTGTTTGCTTCTCATATGTCATTCAAGGTTCAAACAAACTTGCTCTGGTTTGGCACCCTGGTTCAGACAACATATAAGAAATTCCTTCAGAAAATCCACGAAAGGCGAGAAAGGAAGAATGAATGGATACGATATTGCTTCGGGAGATTTGGGACGAGGAAATCAAGGAGGGAGATGTGGAGAGTGTAAGATATTGGTATCATCCATTCTTATACAGGGGTAATATTGCTTACTGGTGGAGAGAGAGAGAGAGAGAGAGAGAGAGAGAGAGAGAGAGAGAGAGAGAGAGAGAGAGAGACCGCGAGAGCGAGCAGCAAAGAAAGAAGTCAAGGGAGCTGCTAGAGATTGTAAAATATTGGTCTCATCCATTCTTATCCTGGCTCAATATTACATAGAGAGAGTGAGTGAGTGAGTGAATGAGAGAGAGAGAGAGAGAGTGTGAGTGAGCTTGTGGATAGAGAAGGCGTAAAATATTGGTCACATCCATTCTTATCCTGGCTAAATATTACATACAGAGTGGTGTGTGTGGGGCCAAACGGTGGTGCGTTGAAAGGTACAAATTTGACTAGATAGGCCTATGTAGGTTTGCAGGTAGCCTACATGTTGTTTGAGGCGACAGTTTACACATACAAATATATTGCCCTATACAGATATCTAGCCATGCAATTCAACTTATATTAACCTATTTTCAATATATTATATAGCCTATGTGACCTTCAACACTCCATTACTCTATACAAATATAAAACCATGCAATTCAATTTACCCTAATACTACGAGTTAGACCTAAATGCATACAAAATATAAATACAAAAAAAAAATATCTTCCCTATAGAGTATAGAATTGACTCTCTACCACCCAAACTATCCCCAAATGGAAGGGTTGTTGTTGTTCTGTTATTAATTTTTTTTTATTTATTTTTTTTTTCTCTGATGGCATATATATGGGACAACTGCGTACGTTCCATTTTTTTCAATCATCGACATTGAATGGAGTTGGAATTTTGGTGATTGTGTTTTGAAGGTCACTGTTTTTTTTTAACTTTTATTATTGGTGTTGGTTTTTGTGGTGTTAGGTTGGGGATTTTCAATGTTATGGTGTGTGTGTGTGTGTTATGTGTATGTAACGTATTTGCATTCTCTGGATGCCTGTGTGCGTACGTATGTATGTGATTTTATGTTTATACACCTTCATGTTGGCTGAATATGTGTGTGTATGTGTGTGTTGATATGTGTGTGTTTGTATAATTGTGTATGTACGTATTATTACCATATGTTTGAGTTATTATATTTATGCAGTTAATTGAGTGTGTGTATGTATTTGCGTGTGTGTGTGTGTGTGTGTGTGTGTCTTTCTTTTGTGTATCTTTGTGTGTGTGTTTTTATTTCCGTGTAACCTATGTGTGAGTGTGTGTGCGTGTGCGTATATCCGTGTGTACGTGTGTGTGCGCGTATGTATTTGCGTATAAGTGTATGTGTATGTGTGTGTGTTCCGGATGTAGGCAATATAGACCCCGGACCAACGACCAATAACAGGGGGTCTGTGCGGTCATTATAGCCTATCCCTTATTGGTCCTTTATATTATGTAACCTTCCCCACTTCTCTCGCTCTCTCTCTCTCTCACTCTCTCTCGCTCGCTCTCACTCACTCATTCACACACCCATACACTCTTTCTTACTCTTACTCACTCTCATTCTCTCTCTCTCATATATATATATATATATCCCCTTATCCTCCCTCCTTAATTCCCCTCTCCCCGTCCCCCATATCTCTTCTCTCTCTCTCTCACTCCCCCCCCCCCCCTACTCACTGTAAATTATAGGTTTTCCCAAAGGAAATTCGGGAGCCTCTGTCAACGCAAAATCCGCGCGCGTGTGTGTGTGTGTGTGTGTGTGTGTGTGTGTGTGTGTGTGTGTGTGTGTGTGTGTGTGTGTGTGATTTTACTGTGTGTTATGAATGTGTGGATGTAGCCTATGTGAGTATTCGTGTGTAAGCCTCTGTTTGTGTGTGTGTATAAATGTTTAGCCAAGTTAAAGGCAGTAGGCTATTGTGAATTGAGAGAGAGAGAGAGAGAGAGAGAGAGAGAGAGAGAGAGCAAGTATAAATCAGTTAGGTTGACTATACTATTTATAGCTATACATTTTATCTATATATCTATATCTATCTATCTATATACAGTATATATCTCTATATATATATATATCTATATATATATATATATAAGGGTGGGGAGGGAAAGTGGGGTGCAGTGTGTTCAAGTGTTGGTGTCCATATGGTTCCCTGGACTTGACTATTATTGCTCTCTCTCATATATATATATATATATATATATATATATATATATATATATATATATATACCTTATCTTTACCTTATCTTTACCTTTGGATGTGTTCGCCGCTCTTCTAGCGGCACCAAGGAGCGCGACGCCCCTCGTTATGGGTGGTGATTTGGTGCAGTAGACTGTTTTGAAGCGACAGCTCGCTCCCTTGCGAGGATGGGCTCGTCTGGCACTTTTTGCAGTTCGACATCTACGGTTCTCTTGAAATTGTCTAACGAGATGTCCCTCATGTCTCTTATTCGCCGTGGGAGTTTGTTGAAGAGACGTGGGCCTCTGTGTGATAACCAGCCCTCTCGCAGAGAGCCCATAGCACCCCTGTTATTCATCCGGGGGATTTCGCATTCCCAGCCTCTCCTATCACTGAATTTCATGACTATCGGAGTATGTAGGTTTGGTACTAAACCCTCTGCGATTTTCCACGTGTATATTATTAGGTAACGTTCTCTTCTACGTTCCAGTGAGTACAGATTCAGTGCTCTTAAACGCTCCCAATAGTGTAGATGTTTTATCGAACTTATATGCGAAGTGAAATTTCTTTGTACACTCTCTACGTCATTTATTTCACCTGTTTTGTATGGGGATGTTAATACGCTACAGTATTCAAGCCGCGGTAGCACTAGAGATTTGAAGAGCGTTATCATAGGCAATTCACCGCGTGTTTTAAAATTACGCAGAATCCAACCCGTTAGACGTTTCGCAGCCGCCACTTTGACCTGGTTATATATATATATATATATATATATATATATATAATGTAAAGTATAACCACGACCCCACTAACAATATTTTCACCATTACCAACAATCACATCCATACCACCACCACCATAATTTCTAGTACCACCTACCAACACCACCACTACCTCCTACTCCACTTCCTCCTCCACCACTACCACCTGTACCAGTATATCTCCCTAATTACATCATTAACGTCCATTACGTCTGAGTTATCACGACAACCACAACCTATCAACTACCATCATCACTACAACAAAAACTACTACTACTACTACTACTACTACTACTACTACTACTACTACTACTACTACTACCACCACCACCACCACCACCACCACCACCACCACCACCAGTACCAGCACCAGTATATCTCCCTAATTCTAATTACATCATTAACGTCCATTACGTCTGATATATCACCACAACCACGACTTATTAACTACCATCATCACTACTAAATATATCACTAATATTATTATATTTATGTTGATACTACTACTACTACGACCATCACTACCACCATAACCTCATTTACTACTACTACTACTACTACTACATTATTAACTTTAAGCTCACACTATTACTACTACACCACTACGACATTCACTACCACCATAAGTAGGCTGCTACTACTACTACTACTATTATTACTACTACTACTACTACTACTATTATTACTACTACTACTATTACTACTACTACTACTACTACTATTATTACTACTACTACTACTATTATTACTACTACTACTACTACTACTATTATTATTACTACTACTACTACTACTACTACTATTATTACTACTACTACTATTATTACTACTACTACTATTACTACTACTACTACTACTATTATTACTACTACTACTACTATTACTACTACTACTACTACTACTATTATTACTACTACTACTATTATTACTACTACTACTACTACTACTACTATTACTACTACTACTACTAACTACCACCATCACCACTACTACTACTACCACTACCACCACCACCACCACCACGACAACCAGTAATTCCCCTTTATTAAACCATTAAGTCTGAGATATCCCGACATTAAAGGCCTATCAACTACCACCACTACTGCGGTACTGAAATATTACTTTAATCTACAATTAATTACAAAGAATACAAGGGTTTACAAAGGATAGAAATTGTATCTATCATTATTAATACTACCACCAATAACTTACCACAATAACTACCACTATTACCAACACTACAGCTACCACAACTACCTACAACCTAACAATGGTGATGGGCTGGTCTATCAGAGTGAGAGCTGAGCGATCTCTGCCATACCCATAGCTTACTCTGACTGTTCCTTTTACTTATATATTTTCTAGATCTCAAGTGACGGCGTTTCTGCCAAAGCGTCACATTTGCCGAGAGGATTGGGTTCTAGTCATGTGGTGATGGGCTGGTCTATCAGAGTGAGAGCTGAGCGATCTTTGCCATACCCATAGCTTACTCTGACTGTTCCTTTTACTTATATATTTTCTAGATCTCAAGTGACGGCGTTTCTGCCAAAGCGTCACATTTGCCGAGAGGATTGGGTTCTAGTCATATGGTGATGGGCTGGTCTATCAGAGTGAGAACTGAGCGATCTCTGCCATACCCATAGCTTACTCTGACTGTTCCTTTTACTTATATATTTTCTAGATCTCAAGTGACTGCGTCTCTTCCGTGGATTGACCTCCCAATCTACCAAGATTGGAAGCAAAAGTGTCACATTTTTCCCTTGCCCCTCAACTTTCTCTTCATAATTGCTGAGGGGCACAGGGCCCTGGGTGGGGCTTTGGTTTCCCGGGCGTTTCCGCACCCTCCTCAGCTCCCCGCCATGGAGTGGCTTTGGTCACCCAGGCTTTATTGTGGTCGGCAGGGAGGGTTCTGTGGGGGCGCTCGGTTATGGCCTTGGGGCTGTTCGGCCAGGCAGCTTGGGGAACAACAACAACAACAACAACAACCACCACCTAACATCGGTACCACCACCATCACCAACAAACAATCTACCGGTACCACAAGCCTAACTACCACCAAGCTACCAATAGTACTACTCAAATACCACAACTACCACTACCACTACCACAACTACCACCACCAGTACCACAACCACAACTACCACCACCAGTACAACCAGTCACCAGTACTACCACAACCACAACTACCACCACCAGTACAACCACAACCACAACTACCACCACCGCAACTACCACCACCACAACTACCACCACCACTACTACCACCACCACAACTACCACCACAACCACTACTACCACCACCACCACAACTACCACCACAAAGCTACCACTAAGCCTCCAGTATCACATTTTGGGCAGGTCTAATATTCCCCATATATTCTTTGTTTACCTTTTTACCCGTGTAATAGAGAGAGAGAGAGAGAGAGAGAGAGAGAGAGAGAGAGAGAGAGTGTGAAATTAATGCTTCTCCAATTAACAGAAACCACAACTATCATTACCAACAACAACAACAACAACAACAACAACAACTGGCGGGTGCCCAATCCCGAAAGGGGTTGAAATAGGGGAGCTATCCCCCCGCCAAAGGCGGCTTTCTAGGGCCTTTCCTAGCTGATGCCGAGAGGATTGGGTTCTAGTCATGTGGTGATGGGCTGGTCTATCAGAGTGAGAACTGAGCGATCTCTGCCATACCCATAGCTTACTCTGACTGTTCCTTTTACTTATATATTTTCTAGATCTCAAGTGACGGCGTCTCTTCCGTGGATTGACCTCCCAATCTACCAAGATTGGAAGCTAAAGCGTCACATTTTTCCTTTGCCCCTCAACTTTCTCTTCATAATTGCTGAGGGGCACAGGGCCCTGGGTTGGGCTTTGGTTTCCTGGGCGTTTCCGCACCCTCCTCAGCTCCCCGCCATGGAGTGGCTTCGGTCACCCAGGCTTTATTGTGGTCGGCAGGGAGGGTTCTGTTGGGGCGCTTGGTTATGGCCTTGCTCGGGGCCTTGGGGCTGTTCGGCCAGGCAGCTTGGGGAACAACAACAAGAACAACTACAACAACAACTACTACTACTACAATTTCTACTACCTCAATCATTAGCTACCACAACTACCACCATCCTACCTCAATTAGGCTACTACCAAAACTACAACCATTACCGGTACCACCAAAAACAACATCCTACCACTACTAATAAATACCACAACTACCACCATTACCGCACAAAACAACCTACCACAATGATCACCACCACCACAACTACTAGCTACCACAACTACCACCACCACAAAGATACCCACTAAACCCCCAGTTACCACATTTCCAACAGGTCTAATGTTCCCCATACATTCGTTGTTTACCTAACCGTGTAAATGGTGTGTGTGTGTGTGTGTGTCTGTGTGTGTGTGTGTGTGTGTGTGTGTGTGTGTTTTGTTCCGTTCCGTTCTGTTCTGTTATGTTCTGTTCTGTGATTATATATCTGAAAGTCAGAATAGTATTATTGACGTACAGTCGCGCTAATAAGTGATGTCTCGGCACCAAGTAGATTTTGATTAGTATCAGCCATATCTAAGCTTCATTTCTTCATATCGAGTGATATATCCAAACATGTGCCTACACTTACCCACCCTATTCAACATCTGACAGACATTAATACAGCACAGAGGGAGCCAAACGTAATGACAGCTGGGACATGACTTATTAGCGCCACTGTACCCTAGTTAATTTACCTATTTATGCAACTGTTGAAAAATAGACTACACTCGAAATTCAAATACCGGTATATTATTTTTTCTTTCGTAAATATAATTTAATATTATTTCATATTATCACCAACCCATCAATGTACTTACAAATAACCCGAATTAATTAAATCAAGGAAACTAATGAATACATGTGGTACGGTATTCCAAGGATTCGAACCTAGGATACTCGCATCGTAATTTGAGCAGGGAACCGTACCATTATTGTATGTTTCGGAATATACATTTTATTACCCAAATTTGTAATATTTATGACCCCCTCCACAGAACCTGGTGCTATGAAGATTGTCTGTGTTGATGCCATATATTATAGGCGTCAGATGGTCAGATGGCTGCTACACTACCGTACGGGATATTAAAGGGGCTAGTGACTGGTTTTGGGTGTATTAATTCATCTATTCCTCGCTAGACCTCCATCAAGCTAAAACAAAACACTGCCTAGACCATCCTTCAAGATGAATTTGTTCCGGCCGAACGCCGGTTTCTCTTAAAATTACAGGCTCGCTTTCGCTCGCCAGGAAAAAATCGACACCTAAATGGCACGAAAGGTCTTGATATCGATATAGAAATGAGATGATAGGTATTATAATCGACAAACTAATGGGGCGAACTTCCTAAAATCTGAAAACTAATGGTGTGAAGATTGTCTGCGGTGATGCCATATATTATAGGCGTCAGATGGTCAGATGGCTGCCACAGTACAGTAGCCATACGGTATATTAAGCAGTTATGTAGATAGAGAAACATAAATTGTATATAACTAGAAAGTAATAAAGCCAAAATGTATATAACTTGAAAGTAATAAAGCCAAAATGTATATAACTTGAAAGTAATAAAGCCAAAATGTATATAACTTGAAAGTAATAAAGCCAAAATGTATATAACTTGAAAGTAATAAAGCCAAAATGTATATAACTTGAAAGTAATAAAGCCAAAATTATGTATGCCGTATATTATAATAACTCAATATTGGAGGACGAATGTTTTCCAGTCATGTCTCGGCTGTCATTACGTTTGGTTCGCTCTGTGCTGGCTTAAGGGGAGATCTCCACTTGAGGGATTTTTTTTCTTGTCTCCTTTCTCCCTCATGTTTAGCCCATTGCTTTTGATATTATAAAACGTTCACCCCATTAATTTAGCAATTTTAAGAACTTTCACCCCATATTAAGACCTTTCGTGCCATTCATGTGTCGATTTTATCCTGGCGAGCGTTAGCGAGCCTGTAATTTAAGAGGAACCGGCCTATGGCCGGGAAATTTTTCTACCGAAAAATGTACACATTTATCTTGAAAGGGACTCAAGGGGGTATCATTTTAAGCTTGATGGAGGTCTAGGGAACAAAGTAAATACCTCCCCTTAATGTCTGCCAGATGATGTATAGGATGGGTATGTGTCGGAAAATGTTGTATATCTCACTCGAAATGAAGAAATCAAGTTTAAATATTTCTGATACCAATTATTTATCAGAATATACGGTACGAAGTGTTGAGACATCACTTATTTGGACGACTGTACCTGGTAATAAAGAACATGGGGCTTGTACCGTGTGTGTGTGTGTGACAAATGAACAGCGTTGTGACATGTTCAACTGTCCCATATATAGGGAGTCTATTGGGGATTATAAAAGTTGGCATATGGTACTGTTCTGTTGGTATACGCTATACGGTATAGGCTTGTGTCTTTCTCTGTTTGTATCTCTCTCTCACACACACACACACTCTCTTACGTACTGTATTTTTTCCTTTTTGTAGTGTCACTCTCACACTCACTTTCTCACTCACACTCACTTTCTCACTCATACTCACACACTTTCTCACTCGCTCTCACACTCACTCTCTCTATCACTCTCACTCTCTCACTCACACTCACTCTCTCTCACTGATACTCACCTTATAATTAACATACTGTATTTTTCCTCGTTACAGGTATGTTGACGGAGTTACACGGAACGAAACTTGAGGTGGTTGACAGTAAGTAATACATATCCTCTTCATTATAGGCTACGGTACGCTAAATATAATGCATTCTTTCATTTTGTACTGGCTATTGTTAAGACGAATTCATTGTGTTTAGAGAGGGTCTGTGGTACTTAAAAAAAGACTAATCGACTTCAATTGTTCCACCAATTGTAAATAGTCAACCAATAAATAGGTGTGGAAAATTACAGCCCGTTTGGTCTAGCCTCTTGTGAGTTATAGCGGTAATTGGTCAGGATTTCTGGCCTACTTAAACTGAATAGACTATAACGGCAACTATATGAAGCAGCATCGAACACAAACGAGTAAATCTCAAAGACTTCAGGATTTTGATTTAAAGGTTCGAAAACTCAAATGGGTGCATTATAATATATCAAGGGCATGAAAAAGGATTATACGATCATTGGGTATAAAGGGAGGCTGAACCTCAGCTGAGCCCAGAAATCATTTTTTTTTTTTTTTCTTGTTCTATAATGCTTCTTTCAACATAGGAGAATAGCATAGGAGGGAACAAAAAAACATATCGCATCCATAACCCCCCCCCCGGGGCGGGGGTTCGCCCACGACCCCAAAAAACGATTTTTTTTACCTAGGCCTACAGCCACCCAAAAAAAATGTTTGTGTCTTTTGTCTAAAGGGCTTCTGTAAGCAATATAAATTATCATATAAGGGTATAAACACCCATATGACATCCCTAGCACCCCCATCTGGGGGCCCCAATATCATGAATTTTTGGTAAAAATTAGTCTGAAATTATTTATTAAAGTCTTGTTACTCACAAAATTTTAATTTAGTTTGTCATAAAACTCCATCCTCTATGAGCGCGCTGTCATAGAAAACGTTTTCTAAGGAGGCCAAACTAATTAATTCTCCCACAATTGGATTTAGGTGTGTGAAAATCTAAGATTTTAGCTTGCCAGCGATCCTATATTGGCACTTACGAGATCATCTACATTTTTTTGTATTGCTCAAATTCATTCCCCTTCTACACACTACATATAGGACTATATAGCAACTGTAAAATGATTAGATAATGGCATTATCTCACATATTTTTCAAGATTCGACATTGTTCATGTCGAAATGGTGGCTACCAAAAAATATAGATATATTATATATTTTGTTCAGCCCCTTCTATTATTCAATATGGGAAAACTAGATAATTTTCTTGTAGGGGATGCTTGTAGGATACGCCAGAAAAAAATTGGCGGAAATTTGAAAAATGTTCAATGACTAGATGATTTTTCATATATTTCACTGAAATTCTGCTCTCGCGCGCGCGCACGCACATAGAGAGCTGATGTTTTTCAGCGAGTCTTAGTATTTCCATTAGTAATAAGATGGTATAATGCCATAAACACAATCTCTTATACAGGCAGACTTGGGGGTCAAAGGTTCAGCCTCCCCTTGGTGATCATGGTGTGTAAGTTGGGTTTATTACCACCAATATACCATTAAATGGGTAGATTATTATGGACACTTTAATTACCCTTTGCCTATTCATCATATTGTAATACCGGTATATAATTCACGTACCCTTTGATATTTGCTTGCATTAAGTAGCCTATACAACTCACTTTGAAATAGATATTTAGCGAAAACATGTGAAAAGCAGAGCAAATATCATTAAGCTCCCTCCCTACTCCCCCCCCCCCCCCCCCCCCCCCCGGCTATGACAAGCAGCGTGGAAAACAGGATGATGGCAGACACGGTTATACTTTATTGGTGTGTGTGTGTGTGTGAGTGAGAGAGTGAGTGAGTGAGTGTGTGTGAGTGAGTGAGAGTAAGAATGAGAAGAACTAAACAAAATTAAGTAATTGAAAATATATATATATATATATATATATTGTGTGTGGTGCGTGTGCTTTTTTTTAGTGTAAACAGGAGAGAAACATCGCCTTTAGGTTTTAAATTACACTGGATTTGGAATTAAGCGTATACCTTAGATGAGATGGTTTCATAGATACTGAGAGAGAGAGAGAGAGAGAGATTTACATAAATTTGCATATATACACTGGCCACACAGACCTTACGATCCAAACGAGGTGGTCATGACTTAATTCTAGTAGAGATGGCATACCCGATAGAAAAGGAAAGTTGAAGGAAATTATAGAAAAGAAGGAGAGAGAGAGAGAGAGAGCCAGTCCAGTGCATTAGGCCTCAGAGCGTAATGGTCAATTGTGTGAAAGAAAGAAAGTGTTTCTGAGTGAGAGAGAGAGAGAGAGAGAAAGAGGCTGTGAGAGGGGGAGATAACAATAGATGAGAGAGAGAGAGAGGGGGAGGGGTAGGGGTAGGGGTAAGAATGTGGAATGAGGGGGGAGGATCATCCTTAGAGCAAATAGAGGGAATAACTACGAAGGAGAGAAAACGGGAAGAGGAGAGACAGATTAATAGTAGAGAGAATATAAGAAGGAACAGAGAAGGATTTAGGGGGAGAAAGAGGAAATACGGGGGATTTATCGTATAGGGGAAAAAGAAGATATCAAGCTACTATAGAAGTGAGTAGAGAGTAGAGAGAGAGAGAGAGAGAGAGAGGGGGGGGGGGAAACTGGCAACTAAAACAATGTTAATTGGTAATTGAAACACGGCCTAAAGGAAATAGGAAAGATTGGACAGACTAACAGGATGGCCACTATAATTAATCCCTATATCAATTTTCGCGCGAACGCCTGCACCGATCGTTTAGGTCTATCCACCGCAACAACAAATCTCAGTTGTTTTCATTACCGATGGAGGAAAAAAAAAAAAAGGGAAAATATATATGTTTTGTTTGTTTGTCAATAAGATAGTTGCAACAGTACAAGTATAATAACAGGCTAGACAATAGATACGCGGTAGTTAAAAAGTAAATACAATGAAGGTATGGCTAAAAATTTTTATTAAAGGCAGGGGCAATGATTTAAGTGTAACGACAGAGATATAGTCAGCGTCCAGTCGAGTCAACCCTTACTACTCCCACAGACGGGTAGTGGAGGATCAGCAATGAGACACGGTAAAGGAAAGAGAGGTGACAGTATGAAGAACCATATAACAGTTTAGCCCACCAGATAAGCGAAGCGAAACGTCAGGCATTCAGAATTACAAGAACAGAGAATAAGTGAAATAATTGAATCTTATAAGAGTGACGCCACTTCGCGCGTCCCGATCGGATTACAGTGTGTGCAATGGGTTAGGTCCTATTCATAAAATACCAGAAATATTGTGTGTGTGTGTGTGGTGGTGTGGGGGGGGGGTTGTTTGGGGGGGGGGGGGGGGGGGGGGGGGTGGGGGGGGGGGGGGGGGGGGGGGGGGGGGGGGTGGGGGGGGGGGGGGGGGGGAAAGATTTTTTCGATTACTTTGCCGTAGCATTTTTTAGATTTGAACAGAACTTCGCTGAAAATAACATAAGTAATAACAAATACGATATGGTTGGAAAAAGAGTAGCAAATACTGAAATTAATGGCACCTAATATCGCTAATGAAATGAAGGCCAATAAATAAATATAAATTAATAAATAAGTCAATAAATATATACTACCGCGGTAAATGAAAAAAAAAAAGGGGTTAAATTAATTAATCTTATAAAGTTATCGGCATCTTGGAAACCGATATCACTTACTAGGGTGGTAT
>CM064544.1:1644840-1664840 GCA_032716605.1 Paralithodes platypus | reverse complement strand
AGAAACCTTTAGTTTAGTTACTTCAACCTCTGCAGTTGTCTTTGAGTTAGCTGTGTTGAGCCTATTGGGGATACTTTAAAGCCTTTGTTACCATCAGGGGTAATTAGAAACCTTTAGTTTAGTTACTTCAACCTCTGCAGTTGTCTTTGAGTTAGCTGTGTTGAGCCTATTGGGGATACTTTAAAGCCTTTGTTACCATCAGGGGTATTTAGAAACCTTTAGTTTAGTTACTTCAACCTCTGCAGTTGTCTTTGAGTTAGCTGTGTTGAGCCTATTAGGGATACTTTAAAGCCTTTGTTACCATCAGGGATATTTAGAAACCTTTAGTTTAGTTACTTCAACCTCTGCAGTTGTCTTTGAGTTAGCTGTGGGCAGAAAACTAATTTTGGAGAAGTCATTATAAGAGTGAGAGAACTCTATTTCTTATTGCTAATATGGCAACCTCTGCGTCATATGTGCGTGGAAGGGTTAATTTTCTTGTAGTCCTTCTAATATTCTTTGAAGTCTTCAAACAAAATGTCTCCGGTTTGACACCCTCTTGAGAACTTGGAACACTTGCCATTTTCTGTTCTGAGGTAATATCCAGATATTCACTGAGTATTCACAATTTGTTAATTGAGCTGTAGTTTTATCAGTCATTATTTAGTCGAGTATTCATGAGTTATTAGATGGTTATCGTGAAATGCATAACTTTTCAATTTATGTTCACAATTGTTATTTATTTTGCACTTGAGTTTATTAGTTATTACTTAGTCGATTATTCATGAGTCCTCAGATAGTTCTAATGAAATATTCGAATGTTCAAGTAATGTTCACAATTCGATATTAAAGTTGGATTTAGTTAACGTCATTACCCAGTTGAGTGATCGTGAGTTATTAGATTGCTGTAGTGAATATTTACGTTTTCATTCATGTTCAAAATTTGATGATAGAGATGAAGTTGTTGTTGTTGTTGCTGTTCCTCAGGCTGTCTGGCCGAGCAGCCCCAAGGTCCCGAGCAAGGCCAAGGCCATAACCGAGCGCTCCCACAGAACCCTCCCAGCTTACCACTAATAATGCCCAGGTGACCGAAGCCACTCAAAGGCGAAGAGATGAAGTTTATCAAAGTTAATACTTCGTCGATAATTCATGGGTTCTTAGTATATCAAAGGCTTGGATCACAGTCTTTCACTGGACTAGTTTTAAATGCTATTACATCTTTTTTAATCATGTTTTGTTTCTTTGTTTTTCTATTTTTGGCGGACCTAAACAATTGATTAGTTCAAATAATATCCCAGGGCTGACTTATTCTCTTTAAATTAAGTATTTCCTTCTTTTGTTTATTGTCTTATATCTTTTATCTATTTATTAATCTATATAATTTTGTATTTTTCTATTATGTTTACTGTCATATAATTTCTATTATATATTAATCTATGTATTTATTTATTGTTCTATTGTATTTTGTTTATCGTCTAAAATGTTCTATTCATATATTAAGCTATATAGGCTATGTATGTATATCGTTGGCGAACTCATGTATTCAATTAGCCCAAATATAGTCCCAGACCTTGTGTATTGGCTTATTTTCTTGTTTATATCAGCAGCACCATGCGGAGTGACGAAACGCGTGGATCCAGTGTTGACATGTGTTGGCTGACGCTGCGTGAGACTCCGCCCCTTTTTCCTCTCTCTCCCTCCTTCTCCTCCCTCCCTCCCTCCTTCCTTCCTTGCTGATTTCATGGACCTGATGGGCGGAAAGTAAATTATATATTAAATTTTCTGTTGCACATTTTGCCTTGGTGTATTTGTTAGTTATACATATATGATTACCCCTTGTGGGAGTAAGGGTTGGCTACTAACTGACTGACTGACGTATACACTAATATATATATTATATATAATTATATATATATATATACAGTATATATATATATAACATGAAATTTGGGCAAAAGGTCTTAAAATCTCCAACCAATTGAAGCGAACGTCTTAGAATCTCAGAACTAATGGGGCTAAACATGAGAGATTTTAAGACATTCGCCCAATTAGTTTGGCGATTTAAAAAGGCCTTTATGCGCCATTTATGTCGGGGGGGGGGGGGATATGGGGGAGATTTGTTAAGCTAGATGGAGGTCTCAGGAGGAAACTAAAACTAAATGAATAAATAAATAGACAAAATATATCTAAATGATACACGAACCAAGATTGACTGGAAACGTTTTATTGTTCAAGTTTTACCTTGCATATTTTTCAAGGTTTACGTTGCATATTGTTCAAGTTTTACCTTGCATATTGTTCAAGTTTTACGTTGCATATTGTCCAAGTTTTACGTTGCATATTGTTCAAGTTTTACCTTGCATATTGTTCAAGTTTTACGTTGCATATTGTTCAAGTTTTACGTTGCATATTGTTCAAGTTTTACGTTGCATATTGTTCAAGTTTTACGTTGCATATTGTTCAAGTTTTACGTTGCATATTTTGCCTTTTAATTTTTACTATTTTAATATAATAATAGTTAAATATCTACTGGAGTTTGTGTTTTTCATAGAAGGTACAGTATCCCACATAAGTTCTGGTCCTCTCCGTGATCTTATACATGGAAATATAATCCCCATGATTGAATTACGAGTGTAGTTTCGTATGCAGTGGTTAACTCATCTGATTAGTCCACTGATAATTAAAACAAGCCACATTCGCAATCAATTCACACTAATTATATTCTAATAACTGTCTTGGTACCGCAATGGTTAGTGAGCTGAATTTCGGTGTGAGTATCCCAGGTTCGAATTCTTGGAGTACCACAGGTATTAATTAGGGTCACTGGTTTCATTAATTAAGTATATTTGTAAGTTCATTGGTGGGTTGGTGATAATATGAATACATTATGTCACGACGAGGAACAAAACTTATGAGGGCAACTGTACATTTGTTTTTGAAGAGTAATATTGTCGATGTTAATTGGCGAACGAAGCATGATTGCCTAGAAATACTTTAATCCTTTCGACTTGTGGACAAAGTTATAAATATTTAAAACAATGAAAAATAAAAGAAGATAAATAATATATAGCAGGTGTACATATAGCAGGTGTACATATAGCAGGTGTACATATAGCAGGTGTACATATAGCAGGTGTACATATAGCAGGTTTACATATAGCAGGTATACATATAGCAGGTGTACATATAGCAGGTGTACATATAGCAGGTGTACATATAGCAGGTGTACATATAGCAGGTGTATATATAGTAGGTGTACATATAGCAGGTGTACATATAGCAGGTGTACATATAGCAGGTGTACATATAGCAGGTGTACATATAGCAGGTGTACATATAACAGGTGTATATATAGTAGGTGTACATATAGCAGGTGTACATATAGCAGGTGTACATATAGCAGGTGTACATATAGGAGGTGTACATATAGCAGGTGTATATATAGCAGGTGTACATATAGCAGGTGTACATATAGCAGGTGTACATATAGCAGGTGTACATATAGCAGGTGTACACATAGCAGGTGTACACATAGCAGGTGTACATAAAGCAGGTGTACATATAACAGGTGTACATATAGCAGGTGTACATATAGCAGGTGTACATATAGCAGGTGTACATATAGCAGGTGTACATATAGCAGGTGTACATATAGCAGGTGTACATATAGCAGGTGTACATATAGCAGGTGTACATATAGCAGGTATACATATAGCAGGTATACATATAGCAGGTGCACATATAGCAGGTGTACATATAGCAGGTGTACATATAGCAGGTGTACATATAGCAGGTGTACATATAGCAGGTGTACATATAGAAGGTGTACATATAGCAGGTGTACATATAGCAGGTGTACATATAGCAGGTGTACATATAGCAGGTTTACATATAGCAGGTGTACATATAGCAGGTGTACATATAGCAGGTGTACATATAGCAGGTGTACATATAACAGGTGTAAATATAGCAGGTGTACATATAACAGGTGTACATATAGCAGGTGTACATATAGCAGGTGCACATATAGCAGGTGTACATATAGCAGGTGCACATATAACAGGTGCACATATAGCAGGTGTACATATAGGTGTACATATAGCAGGTTTACATATAGCAGGTGTACATATAGCAGGTGTACATATAGCAGGTGTACATATAACAGGTGTACATATAGCAGGTGTACATATAGCAGGTGTACATATAGCAGGTGTACATATAGCAGGTGTACATATAGCAGGTGTACATATAGCAGGTGTACATATAGCAGGTGTACATATAGCAGGTGTACATGAGCAGGTGTACATATAGCAGGTGTACATATAGCAGGTGTACATATAGCAGGTGTACATATAGCAGGTGTACATATAGCAGGGTGTACATATAGCAGGTGTACATATAGCAGGTGTACATATAGCAGGTGTACATATAGCAGGTGTACATATAGCAGGTGTACATATAGCAGGTGTACATGAGCAGGTGTACATATAGCAGGTGTACATATAGCAGGTGTACATATAGCAGGTGTACATATAGCAGGTGTACATATAGCAGGTGTACATATAACAGGTGTACATATAGCAGGTGTACATATAGCAGGTGTACATATAGCAGGTGTACATATACCAGGTGTACATATAGAAGGTGTACATATAGCAGGTGTACATATAGCAGGTGTACATATAGCAGGTGTACATATAGCAGGTGTACATATAACAGGTGTACATATAGCAGGTGTACATATAGCAGGTGTACATATAGCAGGTGTACATATAGCAGGTGTACATATAGCAGGTGTACATATAGCAGGTGTACAGATGAGCAGGTGTACATATAGCAGGTGTACATATAGCAGGTGTACATATAGCAGGTGTACATATAGCAGGTGTACATATAGCAGGTGTACATATAGCAGGTGTACATATAGAAGGTGTACATATAGCAGGTGTACATATAGCAGGTGTACATATAGCAGGTGTACATGAGCAGGTGTACATATAGCAGGTGTACATATAGCAGGTGTACATATAGCAGGTGTACATATAGCAGGTGTACATATAGCAGGTGTACATATAACAGGTTCACATATAGCAGGTGTACATATAGCAGGTGTACATATAGCAGGTGTACATATACCAGGTGTACATATAGAAGGTGTACATATAGCAGGTGTACATATAGCAGGTGTACATATAGCAGGTGTACATACTGTATAGCAGGTGTACATATAACAGGTTTACATATAGCAGGTGTACATATAGCAGGTGTACATATAGCAGGTGTACATATAACAGGTGTACATATAGCAGGTGTACATATAACAGGTGTACATATAGCAGGTGTACATATAGCAGGTGTACATATAGCAGGTGTACATATAGCAGGTGTACATATAACAGGTGTACATATAACAGGTGTACATATAGCAGGTGTACATATAACAGGTGTACATATAGAAGGTGTACATATAGCAGGTGTACATATAGCAGGTGTACATATAGCAGGTGTATATATTATTATTTTATTTTATGATACCCCATAATAAAAGACAGAGCAAACAAAACGACACATACACATACACACACACACACACGGTATCATATATATATATATATATATATATATAATCAAATTTGATATGCACATACAAAAACAAATTGACATAGGTAGATACACATACACAATTCACACACACACACACACACACACACACACACACACACACACACACACACACAAAGTAACGGACACGGAGCCAGAACAAGACAAACACAACAAACAAACACAGAAACATACGAAGCCCTTTTTAAATGTTTGAGCAACGGGCGACATTTATGACAAATTCACTTCTACAATATAAAAAAGAATTTCATGTTGAAAGAATGGTTGGGTAGTTTGATATCTGGACAAATAATCATAGTAGTAATAGTAGTAGTAATAATAATAGTAATTAAAATAATAATAATAATAATAATAATGATAATAATAATAATAATGATAATAATAATGATAATAATAATAATAATGATAATAATAATAATAATACAAATAATGATAATAATGATAATATAAAAATAAATAATAATAATAATAATAATAATAATAATAATAATAATATAACTAATTAAAATAATAATAATAATAATAATGATAATAATAATAATAATAATGATAATAATGATAATAATAATGATATAATAATAATGATAATAATAATAATAATAATAATAATAATGATAATAATAATAATAATAATAATAATAATAATCATAAATAATAATGATAATAATGATAATAATAATAATAATAATAATAATAATAATAACGATGCTAATGATAACAATGATAATAATAATAATAATAATGATAATAATAATAAATTCGCCAAACTAATGGGCCGAACGTCACACAACTTGAAAACTAATGGGGCTAAACACGGGGGGGGGGGGGGGGGTCCAGAAAAAACGACCCATCTCCTCTTCCAACAAAGACCATAGAAGTGTGTGTCTGGGTAATAAAAAACACTTAATTGACTCCCATTGTCCGTGCTGGAAAAATAGTCCATTTTTAATTCCCCGTTGTTTCACTCGTCAAGGGATTTTTTATTATTTTTTTTTTTTCCAATGAATTTATTCCATTATTTCTTAGTTTCCTCGCTAGGCCTCCATCAAGCTTAGAAACGCACCCCCTAGACCCCCCTTCAAGAAAAATTTGTACATTTTTCGGTAGAAAAATGTCCCGGCCCTTCGGCCTGCTCCTCTTAAAATGTCAGGCTCGCTATCGCTCGCCAGGAAAAAATAAACACCTAAATGGCACGAAAGGTCTTATAATTGACAAAGAAATTACGTGAAATTTCTCAAAATCGCCAAACTAACAGAAGAAACGTCTAAAAATGTCTAAGATAATATGCAACACCTGAGGGAGAAGGGGGTCCAGAAAAAGCGAGTAGTACTCCCTTAATTGCCTCCCATTGCCCGTGGTGTAAAAAGGTCCATGTTTAATATTCTCGTTGTTTCACTCGTCAAAGGCAAGGTCTTTAGTGTGAGGACTGGCGGGAGGGAGAGGGAGGTGGGGAAAGAGTTTGTATTTTTGTAACCTAGATGTTGAGAATGAGAGAGTGGCATATTTATTTATTTATTATTGTTGTTGTTGTTGTTGTTGTTTTTATTATTATTATTATTATTATTATTATTATTATTATTACTGTCCTTCTTCTTCTTCTCTTTCACACAAACATACACATACACACCCACCCACTCACTATCTCTCTCTCTCTCTCTCTCACACACACATAACAGTTACACCCCCAACACACACACCCACACTCCCTCTCTCTCAGACACACACACACATAACAGTTACACCCTTACTAATAACCCACACACATATCCCAGCAGCCTCTCGGTCACACACACACACCCACACACACACACACACACACACATTCCCTTAGCCTCATAATACTGGCAGCAGAGAGTCAATTATTACTTCCAGGACAGCCTTTTATAAACCCTCCAGATGTTCTCCTTGACGAGTTGTCCTCCCGGCCTAGTCTAGTTGCCGCGGAGATCATAACACCAGGAGCTGAGTAGGAGAGGCGATCCAGAATAAGGGAATGGGACAATTGGGTGTGTTTACCCTTTGTGTAGGTATGAAGTGCCATTAGGTTCCATGCCTAAAAGGATGAATAAAGACCTATTTGATAGCTTAGTATGTTCTCATTACCAGACCGTCCCACCGTCCTAGTATACTGCAATTGCCACGGGGATCATAATACCAGGATTTGAGTGAGTGTGGCATTTCAGGATTTGTAAATGGGACAATTGTAAAGGTTTCGTGTGTGTTTTATGCAAATCAATAATAATAATAATAATAATAATAATAATAATAGTTCTTAAAGTTAGCGCATGCTAAGCCAGCTAAGGATAGCCCAATAAGGCCGATTAGGCGTATTTCCATTGGGGTCCTGTACTACTACCCCATCCCCTTGCTCATGAGGGATGGTAACGACTCAGTGCTTGTGAAAAATCTTTAATGTGCCGAGCGTGGGCGCGATCCCGGGCCTTCTGGGTGGAAGTCCGAGACGCTAGTCACTACACCAAGCGAGCCGCTATTAACGAATTATATTATGCTAATATAATGAATAAATAATTAGTCATTATCACTAACGCTGCAGATATCAAGCTCAGATAAACGAAAACGACTCAATTAGTTCCACAACAGCTCTTGTAAGCCCAGGCGATGATGTCCTCCTTAACGAGTTGTCCCACCGTCCTAGTCTAGTTGCCTCGGGGATCATAACACCAGGAGTTGAGTTGAGGAGGCAGTTAAGGAAGTGGAGATGGGACAATTATACATGTTTGAGATACGTGTTTAGCCCCATTAGGTTTGAGATTTTATGTCGTTCCGATCATTAGTTTGGCGATTTTAAGACCTTTCGCCCCATTTCTTTATCAATATTAAGACCTTTTGTGCCCTTTAGGTGTCCATTTTTTTCCTGGCGAGCGATAGCGAGCCTGTAATTGTGGAAGAACCGGCCTTCGGCCGTAGCCTTTTTCTACCGAAAAATGTACAAATTAATCTCGAAGGGGGATCAAATTGATGTTTTTTTAAGCTTGATGGAGATCTAGGGAAGAAGCTAACAAATATTTAGTATAAATAACAATAACCACTGTCCCCTTAAATAACCACTGTCCCCTTAAATAACCACTGTCCCCTTAAATAACCACTGTCCCCTTAAATAACCACTGTCCTCTTAAATAACCACTGTCCCCTTAAATAACCACTGTCCCCTTAAATAACCAGTCCTCTTAAATAACCACTGTCCCCTTAAATAACCAGTCCCCTTAAATAACCACTGTCCCCTTAAATAACCACTGTCCCCTTAAATAGCCACTGTCCCCTTAAATAACCACTGTCCCCTTAAATAACCACTGTCCTCTTAAATAACCAGTCCCCTTAAATAACCAGTCCCCTTAAATAACCACTGTCCCCTTAAATAACCACTGTCCCCTTAAATAACCACTGTCACCTTAAATATAACCACTGTCACCTTAAATATAACCAGTCACCTTAAATATAACCACTGTCACCTTAAATATAACCACTGTCACCTTAAATATAACCAGTCACCTTAAATATAACCACTGTCACCTTAAATAACCAGTCCCCTTAAATAACCACTCTCCCCTTAAATAACCACCGTCCCCTTAAATAACCGCCGTCCCCTTAAATAACCACTGTCCCCTTAAATAACCACTGTCCCCTTAAATAACCACTGTCCCCTTAAATAACCACTATCCTCTTAAATAACCAGTCCCCTTAAATAACCACTGTCCCCTTAAATAACCACTGTCCCCTTAAATAACCACTGTCCTCTTAAATAACCAGTCCCCTTAAATAACCACTGTCCCCTTAAATAACCAGTCCCCTTAAATAACCACTGTCCCCTTAAATAACCACTGTCCCCTTAAATAACCACTATCCTCTTAAATAACCACTGTCCCCTTAAATAACCACTGTCCCCTTAAATAACCACTGTCCCCTTAAATAACCAGTCCCCTTAAATAACCACTGTCCCCTTAAATAACCACTGTCCCCTTAAATAACCAGTCCCCTTAAACAACCACTGTCCTCTTAAATAACCAGTCCCCTTAAATAACCACTGTCCCCTTAAATAACCACTGTCCCCTTAAATAACCACTGTCCCCTTAAATAACCACTGTCCCCTTAACTAACCACTGTCCCCTTAAATGCTAATTACAATTGAGGAGTTATCACGCAGAATATCGGAAGCTTAGTCTGATAACAGGATACTGTTATCTGATTACAGAGACGCAATATAAACTCTATTGTCCTTATGTTAACAAGTCGTTCTGTCATCCATGTCTAATTGCCTCTCAAACCATAATGGGCAGAAGTGGAGTGAGCCAGACTTTTCTGGATATGGAGATGATATAGCTGTAGGTAGTGTGTGTGTGGGTGGGTGTGTGTGGGTGTGTGTGGGTGTGGGTATGTGTGGGTGTGGGTATGGGTGTGTGTGTGTGTGTGTGTGTGTGTGTGTGGGTGAGTATGACGGTGTGTGTGGGTGTGACTGTGTGTGGGTGTGACTGTGTATGTGGGTGTGACTATGTATGGGCGTGTGTGGGTGTGACTGTGTATGTGGGTGTGTGTGTGTGTGATTATATGTGTGGGTCTGTAGGTGATTGTGTGACTGAGTGTGTGTGTGTGATTGTATGTATGTGTGGGGGAGTGGGGTGTTGGAGTGTGTTGTAAAATATTCAACTCGATTACTAAGCTCCGATTGTTTGAGTTACGAGAGTCTGTGGGTTGGGATTTTGAGTTACAAGAGTCTGTGGGTTGGGATTTTGAGTTACGAGAGTCTGTGGGTTGTGATTTTGAGTTACGAGGTCTGTGGGTTGGGATTTTGAGTTACGAGAGTCTGTGGGTTGGGATTTTGAGTTACGAGAGTCTGTGGGTTGGGATTTGAGTTACGAGAGTCTGTGGTTGGGATTTTGAGTTACGAGAGTCTGTGGGTTGGGATTTTGAGTTACGAGAGTCTGTGGGTTGGGATTTTGAGTTACGAGAGTCTGTGGGTTGGGATTTTGAGTTACGAGAGTCTGTGGGTTGGGATTTTGAGTTACGAGAGTCTGTGGGTTGGGATTTTGAGTTACGAGAGTCTGTGGGTTGGGATTTTGAGTTACGAGAGTCTGTGGGTTGGGATTTTGAGTTACGAGAGTCTGTGGGTTGGGATTTTGAGTTACGAGAGTCTGTGGGTTGGGATTTTGAGTTACGAGAGTCTGTGGGTTGGGATTTTGAGTTACGAGAGTGTGGGTTGGGATTTTTCAACTCGTCATAAAAAACCGACGAATAAATATTATAATAATGAATTAACCCCTTTTATACCGGCGACGTCTTTTCCTTTATATTCTAGCTATATTTAGACGATTTTATGCAGCTTAAGAAAGATCTGTGGTAGTAAAAACGGTAAAGTTAGATAGTTCGAAGCCTGTTGAATACTGAGGGCCCTGTTTAAATTGAATAAAATCGTCTAATAGTAACCAGAATATAGTGAAAAAGACGTCTCCGGTACAGAAAGGGTTAATAATTAATAATTAACAGGTGTATTAGCAAAGAGAGAGTAGATATTGAGTTGTCCCATTACTGTAATGTAAGATCTCTCTCCCCCCCCCCTCCCCCCACTTCCACCTTGTCGCAGCTGTCTCCCTGTGTCCCCCCCCCACCCCCATCTCCCTGTCCCAGCTGCCCCTCCCTCCCTCCCTCCCCTCCCCATTATCCCCTCCTTTCCCCCCGTGTCCCACGCTACCCCCCCCCCACCCCCCCACCCCCCCGTCATCCGTGTCCCCGCTGCCCCCTCCCCCCCCCACCCCCCCAGTCCTCAGTGTCCTCGCTGCCCCCCTTTCCATCTCCCCTTCTTGTCCCAGTGCCCTTCTCCAGCTGCCCCCTCCCGTTCCCCCCCCCCCACCAACCACCAGTCCTCCGTGCCCCCCCCCCTCCCACCTACCCCCAGTCCTCCGTGCCCCCCCCCCCACCTACCCCCAGTCCTCCGTGCCCCCCCCCCCCCTCCAAGTCCTCCGTGCCCCCCCCCACCTACCCCCAGTCCTCCGTGCCCCCCCCCCCCCCCCCGTTGTCCGCAGCTGCCACCGGTGCGTTCCAACAGCCAAGCGTGGGGTGCCCAAGTGGTCATAACGGGCCCAGATTACCGACTATATTACAACGACGCTATATACTACTTTATATATGTTACGGCGGCCAAGTGGAGTGCTGAGTGGGTCTGGCTTAATAGTGGAGAGACAGAGAGAGACAGAGAGAGAGAGAGAAATAGATAGATAGATAGATAGATAGGTAGATATATAGGCACCAGATTACCGACTATATTATTACGATGCTAGGCCACTTTATATACGTATGTTACGGCGGCCAAGTGGAGTGATGAGTGGGTCTGGCTTAATAGTGGAGGAAGCGGTGGAAGGAGAAACTAATAATACAAATAATAATAATAATAATAATAATAATAATAATAATATATAGGTAGAGATAGATAGGTAGAGATACAGATAGATGTAGATAGATAGAACTATGGGAAGCGGATTGGGTTTAGTAGGAAAGAATGGTAGAGATTGGGAGTTGAATCAGTTGCGGTTCGCTGATGACACAGCGTTGGTGGCGGATTCTGAGGAGAAACGGCAGCGGGTAGTCAAAGAGTTTGGTGTGGTTTGTGGAAGGAGGAAACTGAAGGTGAACGTCAATAAAAGTAAAGTAATGGTGTGTAATAGGGGTGATCGTAGGGTGAATCTAGATGTGAGGCTGGATGGGGAAATATTGGAACAAGTAGAGTGTTTTTAATATCTAGGAGGAACAATAAGCAGGAGTGGAGGTATGGAAATGGAGGTAAAACAGAGAGTGTGTGAAGGAAGGAAGGTTTTCAGAGCAATGGGAAGTATGTGGAAGATGATAAATCTCGGAATGAAAGTAAAAAGTGCAATGTATCAAAGAATTGTTATGCCAACAGTGATGTATGGGGCTGAGACATGGGCTCTGAAGGGAAAAGAGAGAAGAAAAAAAGAGAGAAGAAAACTGGATGTGATGGAGATGAGCTGCTTGAGGAGTATGTGTGGAGTTACTCGTAGAGACAGACTGAGGAATGAAGAGATACGTAGGAGAGTGGGGCAGCAGGAACATTTGTCAGCCAGAGTGGACAGAAGGGTGCCGAGCTGGTATGGTCATGTTGAACAAATGGAAGATGAAAGGCTTACAAAGAGAATATGTGAGTCAGGTACAAGGGGAGATAGAAGGGCAGGAAGACCCCCATTGAGATACAGAGACAGTGTAAGACAAACTTTGGATGATAGAGGAATGACTTTAGATCAGGCAAGAGAAGTGGTAATAAACAGGAATGAATGGAGAATGCTTGTGAATAGATGAGTGAACATGTGGTCATTTGGGGGAAGGGGTCAGGCGCAAGTTGGACTAGATAATAGTCCATCAGGCGCCTGGCCCGGGGAGACGATTTATATGAAGGGTGCGCCTGGAAGTGTGGTGGGCGGGCTTGTGGCTTCGGCTCCGCTGCATGTCTGCCTGTCGAGATCGGAACCTCTCCGGGTGGTCGGGTGCCGGGGGAGTGTTGGAGGGACCTTGTTGGCCCTGGTCTCTGGGTCTTCTCCTGGATGACCTAGATGTGTGTGAATTTGTATTTTGTTTTTGTGTGTTCATTGTCTTCTGTTGTGTTTTGTGTTGTCCCTATTCTTGCTCTGTCTTGAGTCGGGCCCCCCCCCCATTTTTTTTTAAGGAAAAGTGGGGATTGGGCCTGAGTAAATAGATAGATAGATAGATAGATAGATGGATGGAGAGAGAGAGAGAGAGAGATGTGTGTGTGAGTACGTGTGTAAATATTATGACCAGCTGGAGTGGCTGTATTAAGGGTGGAAGTGTGTGTGTGTGTGTGTGTGTGTGTGTGTGTGTGTGTGTGTGTGTGTATTATGACCAGGTGTAGTGGCTGTATTAGGGGTGGAAGTGTGTCTGGCTTAATATTGGAGGGAGAGAGAAGGTAGGGAGAAAATAATAATAATAATAATAATAATAATAATAATAATAATAATAATAAATATGAATAATTATAGTAATAAATGGTATCTTGATAATTGAAGCCGTATGCTGAAAATTTACAAAAGAACATTTTACAGCTTCACTCTAACTTACATTAACTTATATATATACACTGTATATATGTGTATGTGTGTGTGTGTGTGTGTGTGTGTGTGTGTGTGTGTGTGTGTGTGTGTGTGCGTTTATTGAGTGGGGTGGATTGGTAGCGTGTTAGTGAGTGGCTTCATATTGTAAGGGGGGGGGGGGGGGAGGGGGGCTGGGTTGGAGGGAGAGAGAGAGAGGGGGGGGGGGTGGAGGGAGGAGAGAGAGGGGGGGGGGGCACAGGTGGAGGGACAAGACAGGTTAAGATAAGAGAAAGAGAGAGAGAGAGAGAGAGAGAGAGAGAGAGAGAGAGAGAGAGAGAGAGAGAGAGAGAAGGGGGGGGGGGGGAAGGACTGTGTTATGGAGGTCTTAATGTGTAATATGAAAGTCGAGTGAGCTAATTTCGTTGTATTAACTGTATCGTTGTATTAACTGTATCGTTGTATTAACTGTATCGTTGTATTAACTGTATCGTTGTATTAACTGTATCGTTGTATTAACTGTATAAGTAAATACTCCATATATATCTATCAATCTATCTATCTACCTGTGTGTATATATATACAAAAGAATAGTATCATTTTGTTTCTAAATAATACTATCATACTCTATAGTTACTGTGTCATATTGAACATTGTCAACTGCCGTACACTCGACTCCTGGTGTTATGATCTCCGCGGCAACTAGACTAGGCCGGGAGGACAACTGGTTAAGGAGGACATCTGGAGGGCTTACAAGAGGCAATAATTGACTCTCTGCCTCAGGTATATGTGTGTGTGTGTGTGTGTGTGTGTGTGTGTGTGTGTGTGTGTGTGTGTGTGTGTGTGTGTGTGTGTGTGTGTGTGTGTGTGTGTGTGTGTGTGTGTGTGTGTGTAATAATTGACTCTCTGCTGTCGGTATTATGAGGCTGTTAGAATACCTTTTACCTTTGGATGGATGTGTTCGCCGCTCCTCTAGCGGCACCAAGGAGCGCGACGCCCCTCGTTATGGGTGGTGATTTGGTGCAGTAGACTGTTTGAAGCGACAGCTCGCTCCCTTGCGAGGATGGGCTCGTCTGGCACTTTTTGCAGTTCGACATCTAAGGCTCTCTTGAAGTTGTCTAACGAGATGTCCCTCATGTCTCTTACTCGCCGTGGGAGTTTGTTGAAGAGACGTGGGCCTCTGTGTGCTAACCAGCCCTCTCGCAGAGAGCCCATAGCACCCCTGTTATTCATCCGGGGGATTTCGCATTCCCAGCCTCTCCTATCACTGAATTTCATGACTATCGGAGTATGTAGGTTTGGTACTAAACCCTCTGCGATTTTCCACGTGTATATTATTAGGTAACGTTCTCTTCTACGTTCCAGTGAGTACAGATTCAGTGCTCTTAAACGCTCCCAATATGTGAGAGGAGTTAAATATTGCGTCGCTGTTGTCATGTCCGGAATTAAAATACAACGCAAAAATACATTGGCAAATACAACAACGGATTGACGCTGTTGTTGTTGTTGTTGTTGTTGTTGTTGTTAGCGGTGAACGAAAAAATAAGAAAATACGAAAATAATAAAAAGTGGTCGTATTATATAGGATGTGTGTGTGTGTGTGTGTTAAAGATAGATAGATAGATAGATACATAGAGAGATAGATAGAGGGATAGATAGATATAGATAGATACAGTAGATAGAGAGAGTGAGATTGAGTGAGAGAGTGAGTGAGATAGTGTTTTGTTTATATACACCAATAAACACACCGGATTCACACGTGAAAAACATGAAATCAAAACAAAGAGTGTGAGTGTGTGTGTGTGTGTTTTTTGTTTGTATCTGTGCTGACATTGTACTTTAAACGATGTACGCAAACAATACACATATGCAGTACAGAGAGAGAGAGAGAGAGAGAGAGAGAGAGAGAGAGAGAGAGAGAGAGAGAGAGAGCGAGAGCGAGAGAGAGAGAGCGAGAGAGAGAGAGAGAGAGAGAGAGAGAGATTGCATATTTAAAAAACCCTTATATAAAATGGTCCAAGTTTATTCGTCACCCGCGAAAAACAATATCAACTTTTATATTTCGACCCCACTAAATTAAGAAGAGAGGTTGACAAAAGTTGGACAAATACTGTGCATTTAAAACAGTGTGCAATCATTATGCAACCACCACCCCCCTTAATAAAATGTTAACAAAAGACCTAGTTGATAAAAATGGACTATACACACTAGATAGATAGATAGTCATAATTTTATTTCATAAAAAGACATATACATACACTTTTTACAGAGTTATTTACGTAATCTACATTAAGCTAAAAGTCCTTAGCGCATAGTTGGTTCTGTGTTCTGTACATACACAATTCTTGATCTGATAGCATTGATATCATTTAGCAATAAGTTAGTAAATCCATACTCATGTAGGATTATTTTTTCAACATCCTTTACAAGAAAAAGATCTATGTAACATGTAATACATTTTCTTCTCTATAAAAATACATGGCTTTATGAGATTTCTATATACAAATCTTATTTTCATCCAGTTAACCAAATGCTTAAACACCATCAATCCACATTCTCTACAAGCACTGTGGTTGCTCTCCCAGTACTTCGTATTAAATATTTCCTTTATTGCCTTGTGGTATCCAATGGAAAAGATAGATAGATAGATAGATAGATAGACTGATAGATAGATAGAGATAGATAGATAGATAGACTGATTGATTGATTGATTGATAGATAGATACAAATACATTATTAGATAAATAAAGAGACAGATATAAACAATATATATACATATAGATAGAGGTGACGCTCTTAAAGGGGGTCACAAACTTTTTTATCTTTCTCTCCTTTTCTCTCTTTTCCTTGCTTGTATCCATTCGGCCCCATTCAGCCAACTGTTTTAAGACGTTTATCCCCATCCGGGTGTCGATTTCTTCCTGGCGAGCGATAGCGACCCAGCATTGTATGGAGAAATCCGACTTCGCCGGAGACATTTTTCTATCGACAAATTTACAAATTTAGCTTGCTGTCAAAGCAAAAATATATATATGCTGGCTCGCTACCGCTCGCCAGGACAAAAATTGACACCTGGATGGGGGTAATCGTCTTAACACAGTAGGCTGAACGGGGCCGAATGGATACAAGCCAAAGAGACACGATATTCCGAGCCACCGTTTCCGATTTTTATGTGATTTTGTGGCGAGATTTAAACACTGGGTGACATCTCTCTCTCTCTCTTTCTCTCTCTCTGTCTGTCTCTCTCTCTCTCTCTCTCTCTCTCTCTCTCTCTCTCTCTCTCTCTCTCTCTCTCATACTTGTCACTAGCTGTACAATGCTAATGTATAAATTTAATATATATATATATATATATATATATATATATATATATATATATATATATATATATATATATATGCATACATGTACTATGTGTATATGTATATATGTATCTACAAACACATCTATTGGGTATATATTTGTATCCGCTCCTACAAGCAGATACTTTTATTCCTGTTAATCACTAGTAATATTGTAATGCTTTCCAATTACTTATCACATGTATTCAATATTCAATGTGTGTGTTGTATCTATTTGAGAGAGAGAGAGAGAGAGAGAGAGAGAGAGAGAGAGAGAGAGAGAGAGAGAGAGAGAGAGAGAGAGAGAGCTACCACACACCAACTATCGAGCAAAGATTTAGGTTACAATAATTCTGTCTCTTCCTCTACTTTCAAAACTCTCCCTCTCACTCTCTCTTCCATACACACACACACACACACACACACACACACACACACACACACATTCTCTCTCATTCACTCACTCTCACTTCAACACACACATACACAATCTCTCTCCCTTCCATACACACACGTCCAATTATTTTCACTCTCTTCCCCCCCCCCCCACCCACACACACACACATTCTCCCTCACACACTCACTCTCTCTCTCTCTCTCTCTCTCCTGACCAAAACAAACCCGACCAATACTTCCAACCACCTCGTAAATTCTCAACCCCTTCCGTCTTTTCACAGAGTTTTTTATTTATTTTTTGTTTCTTTATGTTCTCTCTGTTATAATTTATATAAGCTCTTCGATGGCTTTGTTTAGCATTCTTATTAGTTCTCTGTTCTTTGTGCTTCTACTTCTCTGGCTTTCGTTCTCGCTCGCTTTCTCTATCTCACTCTCACTCTCTCACTCTCTCTACCTAGCTATTGCTATTGTTCGCTCTCACTCACACACACACACTGACACTCTCTCTCTCTCTCTCTCTCTCCTTTACCCTCCTCCTTCTTTTCCTTTCTTTATTCATTTTTCCTCCTCCTCCTCCTCCTCCTCCTCCTCCTCCTCCTCCTCCTCCTCCTCCTCCTCCTCCTCCTCCTCCTCCTCCTCCTCCTCCTCTCTTTCTCATCCCCGTAAATTCTCACCCCTCTCTCTTCTTTCTCTCCTTCTTTCTCTCCACCTTTATTTCCTCTTAAGGGGAGGCAGTTGGTTTTTCGAGTCCTCCTCCTCCTCCCTCATATTTAGCCCTATTAGCTATGGGATTTCAAGACATTTGTCCCATTAGTTTGGCGATATTCAGACCTTTTCCCCCATTTCTTTGCCAATATTAAGACCTTTCGTGCCATTTAGAAGTCGATTTTTTCCTGGCGAGCGATGTATTTGAAGAGGAATCGGCCTTCGGCCGAGACATTCTTCTACCGAAAAATTTACCAATTTATATCGAAGGGGGATCTTGTGGGTATTTTTTAAAAGTTTGATGAAGGTCTAGAGAGCAAACTAAACCCCTTCCTTAAACCATTGAGCCGCACCAGTAAATTATGCTGCACAATACCGTCTGAGCTGCCTTAAACCCTTCACCACCAAGACGTATTTTTCATCATATTCTGGTTTTCATTAGACAAATTTCTTGAGCGTATAATCTACCTCATCTCATATACTCAGGCCCAATTCTTCCTTTTTTTTTTGGGGGGGGGGATTCAAGACAGAGCCCGAATAGGGACAACACAACAGAAAACAATGAACACACAAAAACAAAATACAAATTCCCACGACTCAAATATGTAAATACGATCCCGATAAATCCTCTTAATATCATGAGGTCTAGGGAACAAACTAAAAACCTCCCCTTAATACATAAGCTACTTAATACTTAAATACTTACACAGATATACTTACAATATATTAAATGTGAGTCTCTAATGAGCTTTCAAAAACCTAATTAACTGTATTGGCCTAATTAAATTTTATAATCTATGAGAGTGATATAATTGTACGCTCCAATGCAGCTTAATAATATTTATGTTATTTAATTAAGAGTAAATAGTCTTATGTTTGAATGTCATGGGTTTATTGCTACATACACATAAACGTACATATACATACATACACCCATCCACACACACACACATACACTTACTCCTACACACGCAAACACACATAATCTCACTCATATACCGACACCGACACACACACACACATAACCTCACTCATAATCACACACATATTCCTACACACACAGAGAAACACATACACAAATATATAAGCTCTCGCACATATATTGTAAGGCCCCATCCCCTTCACACACACACACACACACACACACACACACACACACACACACACACACACCTCTCTCTCTCACTGGGCTTCCCCGATGTTATAGACTGCAACACCGTTGATTCATTTAAACTTCGCCTAGACAAATATCTTGCATCAAACCCGCGACTGACTGCGTTTGTAAATGAATAACTTTATTTTATCCCCCCCTCAGTTCCTAACCCATCTGTCCCCTACTAACTTCCTAATCCTGCCACGGACATTACTTCCAGGGCAGTAGTTCCCATTCTCATGTTCCCTTACCCACTCTAAACCACTGTTTGGACCCTTGATCCTCAGTGTTTTGGAGGACAAGCAGTCTAGAAGGGTCACTAGATCTGTTGTTGCTTGATTTTCTTTGTACTTTTTGTACTCACTCACACACAGTAACTCTCTCTCTCTCTCAGATTAAACGAGGCAGGTTAGTGTCACAGACCTTGATAATAGCCTGTATAATCACCCTTATGCACACACACACACACACACACACACACACACACACACACACACACACACACACACACACACACACACACACACACTTATATATACATTTGCACACATTCCACTCATACACAGACAGGCACTCCCCACCTCTCTCTCTCTCTCTCTCTCTCTCTCTCTCTCTCTCTCTCTCTCTCTCTCTCTCTCTCTCTCTCCTCTCTCTCTCTCTCTCTCTCTCTCTCTCTCTCTCTCTCTCTCTCTCTCTCTCTCTCTCTCTCTCTCTCTCTCTCATCATAGTCACGTACTG
>CM064544.1:1574464-1644740 GCA_032716605.1 Paralithodes platypus | reverse complement strand
TAAATTAAAAAAAAAAAAAAATCACACCAGGATAAAACTAGCAATGACTAAACGTTTGAATTTTCTGCCAAATTAATATAAATTACCTACATATACACTTGCAGTACCTTAAAATTATTAACTTAAAATTACCTATTTGACCCGTAAGGAAAAGCTGTAGCCATTTTGACCCATTTTGGTTCCAAAATTTGTACGGACTTTATTTTAATTTAACTCCGGAGAAAATACAAACTAAATAAAATCCTAAATTTCTTTACTTAAAATCCGGACAAAATATATAATGAAATCTTTAATTTCTTTACACTTTTACGCAATTACAGCCTTCAACACTACAAATCCAAACATTGCCTCATTTTGTAATCTATGTACCAACTCTTATTGTACAATCTAAATCAAGTCGTTCACTGTAAACCTTTGTCTCTAGATTTCACACATTTATTCAGCACGTCTACGACGGGCAACTTAAAGGTCTAAGAGCTAAACTAATATTTAAATTATGAGCAAAGTCCCTTACATTTAATTATAAGCAAACTAATTTAAATTTCACAACGACAAAAAGTACCAAGATATAGTTAAAGAGCAAAGCAAGTAAAGTCTAAGAAAACAATTTTAATTAGTTAAAGAGCAAAGCAATCTATATTAAAGTTTAAGAAAAACAGGCATTTAACAGTTTTAGATCAATTAAATGTAGACTACCTTTGAGCAAAGCAACACTTTACATTAAATAATCAAAGCAATTTCATGAAACTTTGAGCACAGTTACTTTAAATAAAGAGTAAACTAACTTTAAAGTATTTAATTGTACCTTCAAGATAAAGTTTGAAATTTAGAGACCTTAACCTAGATATTTCTGAATATGAACATTCACAGGCTATTACAAAATCCCATTAAGGGAGGTTTTTAGTGTATTCCCTAGATTTCCATGAAGCTTAAAATTACTCCCCCTAGACCCCCTTTCAAGATAAATTTGTACATTTTTCGGTAGAAACATTTCCCGGCCCAAGGCCAGTTCCCCTTAAATTACAGGCTCGCTATCGCTCGCCAGGAAAAAATAGACACCTGAATGGCAAGAATGCTCTTAAAATTGACACAAATGGGGCGAGGGTTCTTAAAATCGCCAAACTAATGGGGCGGAAGTCTTAAAATCTCAAAAGCAATGGGGCTAAACATGAGGGAGAAAGGAGTCCAGAAAAAAATCCCCCAGGTGGAAATCTCCCCTGAACACCTAGGTGATTGCAACTTACAATAATTTATAGTTTCTGAACAAGGTTACCCGTGAACTATTGAAAAAGATTGTACGCTTCCTTAAGGTGTTAAACTTAGACATTCAAAAATATTAACACAAAACCTGACTTGCCAATTGCCATAATCCATCATTTGTAAAAGTGGCGAACAGTTTATTCCTAAACATTAGCTCCGATAATTAATGAACCGCTCGGCCTCTTGTGCAATATTATAATTTAAAACTGTCAAAATAAACAAACCAAAACAAGTAACAATATAAATACAAATCAAAACTTTAATCAAAATCACTACGTGGAAATTATCACTAACAAAGGAATATATAATTTTAATGTAATATTACTGTAAAGTTCGTAGTTTACTGTATTGGGCAGTAAATAATTTGATAAATTAACTCTTTCGCCACCTTCAAAATCACAGACTATAGCATTCAATGTTCGGAGGAACAAAGTTTCGAACCGCGAAAATTAAAATTTTGCGGCACAATATTGCTATACAGTAAGTCCCCACTTAAAATTTAAAACAAAGGTACTGACAAAAATACTACTTTGTAATAGACTTTAAAAGTTAATTTACAGCATAAAAATACAATAAATCTTTGAAGCATTATTACAAATTTTAGTTTATATGGAATTACTTTATATCAAGCTTTCAAATATACTACTTTACTTTAAATTATACAATATATTTTATATCATACTCTACAATAAACTACTTTACTTTAAATTATAAAATATATTTTAGATCATACTCTACAATAAACTACTTTACTTTAAATTATAAACATTCAAATAAGTAATTAAAATTACTTTTAAGAGCAGATATGCAATTTAAGTCTATTATCTAAACAAAACAAGAAACTGAACTCTAATGGACAGTAACCAAACTAATTCAAGAGATTTAAGTGAGTGAACATTAACTGTATACAAAAGGTTGTTAACCCTTTTAACAATATTGAAAATCATATGACTTATTGTAGACTTCATTGACGTAAATAGAAATGTTAAAGTAACATTTCCCAATTATATATCAATAAAAACACTTCCATGTTCTACAGGGGTGTGCCTTAGGAATGACATGCAACACAGGAGGAACTATAGGATATCCGCTAACTGAAATAATAGCTACTAAATTAGTCATATTTCCATTTATTTGGATAACTTACTTGGTCTTTGCAAGTTCATCTTTTTACTTTAATAAAAGTTCTCAATAAGGAATGGATTTTGGTTTTGCTTTAAATGTAAAACGCTTAACATTTTGATCTGACGTGACTAAAGGTTATTTTTGGTTGATATGCAAGTATTAAATATTAAATTAAGCATAAGAACTAAGTAGAAAAAGCTCCTTGTAAAGCATTGAGAGTGTAGGGCCGTACTATGGTGCAAAACTGCATCATAACAGTCTAATTCCACGACCCCGAGGGGTAATGTTGACCTCAGGCATAGCAAGCTTGAGAAGCAAGCGACAGCAGCGATCCGCCTAGAGACTTTAGTACATGAGTCCTAGAGGACAGTCCCCACCCGTTAGACCGTCTTACTGCCGTGGCACCAGTATACGGACGATACCACCTGCTATGCCCTCACCCCAATGGGCGATGACTTTATCCGCGAGGAGCACCCTCAATGTACATGGCTTGATCTAGATAGCATATACTTTTTGTCATTTTATGAAATTTATTCCTTATATGAATGAAAAAGTCTCATATCAGATAAATATAAGCGTTTTCTGTCTACTGGAACATTTATTTATAAAATGGTAACTGGAATTAATTTAGATTAAAGTTATTTACTGTAAAAAACATTTAGAAATTAGTTGCAACAAAATTAAGTGAAATTTTAAGTAAACTATATTATCTTTAGCAATATTTAAGACCGACTAATAAAACACTCCTGTGCTGCCAACTTTAAACCCTCTGCACGAAGGTGCATTCTTAGAAGGAATCTCCCTAGGATGTTTTTTTTAAATTCATATTGGCAGTCAAGTTAAAACAAATATAAGAGTTGGTACTTCTATTACAATAGGAGGCAGACTAATTTAGGACATATAGGGCCATGTTCTCAACTACATAATGTTGGTTACCAGGATGATAATTACTTCTATTATTTAACAACTAATCAAAAATATAGGCTTAGGTTTCATCCTAATTAATTTATTCTAAAAGTTAATATTTTAGGCAGTAATCCAGAAATACAGTTTGGCACTTATTTAATCTCATACAGTGCGGTACTTTAAATAATAAATAAAGTTATTTAATTACTTTATAAACAGTAATCCACAAAAATTACACATTTTGCCTTTCTAGTAAAATTTGTATAAATTCCTTTACTAGGCTATATGCAGCTTGAAATAACGGCCCCATAATATCCTACACATACCTGGAGTTAATAATAGGAGTGATGGTGGTAGAGGTGGTGTGGTAGTTGTGGTGGTGCTGGTGGTAGTTGTGGTGGTGGTGGTGGTGGTGAAGCAGACGTCCGAGTCTTCTTTTATCTGCGGAATTTAAGAATACATTTAATATCTACCGCTATATAAGCCATAGTTTTATACTTTAACCATTGATTAGTTTTGAATTTTATACCTTAACAATATCGAGTCAGATTATTTCTTAATTTAATATTTAATACAAAAATTGCAATGTAAAACTCTACAAATAAACTAATATAGAGCAATAGTATTTGAATTTAATACAAATACAATTTCAATGCAAGTGCAGTATTTTAATATTCCTTCTTTTTACTCTAAATGTAAGGTACCGTGTATATTTCTCAATTTAAATAAATACAATTATTTAGGAACATTTGCAGGTGATGTATTTGGTGATAGATAGTGATCAGAGGTCTATAACCTGCTTAATGAAAGACATTTAATGTTAAACTCTAAATTATTTTTTACTTTCATAATCGTGACTAGTAGCATTTAGCCCAATTTAATTTTGAAATTGATAAATAATATCAAAAGTGCAGGATTTGAATACTGTATTAAAATATATATATATATATATATATATATATATATATATATATATATATATATATATATAAATTAAGGCTTTAAGTTCTAAGTAAATTCAATGTAATTTAGCAACTAGAGATGCCCTAACAAAATCACAGCGAGTACTGCCAACAGCAGCATCCCGCAACAGCTCCAACCATTGTAGTCTTTGACCCCTTTTCACATCTGCGAACAAAACCAATTATTAATACTGGACTGTTGTACACTCTCATACCATAGATGGTACTGATGGGGTTAACTTTACATTCTAAATAGATCTGGCTCCATTTAACCACTAGAAGCGTATTTCAAATCACATTGACAAAATATGCTTTACCTACGTACCGGTACTACCAGCTCTGTAATGTAGTGGAGAAAGTCTGCCTCCCACCCCAGGTGACCCAAGTTCAATCCCATGCTCAGGCATGAAGGTTTTTCGCATACACTGGGATAATTTAGTTTAACCCATGGGGTGTGGGTACAAAGGAGGGAGAGTGGGAGAAGACTTCAAATTATTTCTTGGAAACAGATTAACTTGCTCATGTAGTAATGTGCACCCTATGTGGTGGATTGTGTTCTTTTATTTAATTATTTTTATTTTAGTAAGCGTTGTTTCCACATAGCGATTTTGATAATTTAATTAGACTTTATATTGTCCTTGTCCCAGTTTTGGTTTGTTTAGTTTGCAATTTTTAAATTTTCATTTAAACAAATTCCGAGTTTACTCCTGAAAGGTTCGAATCTATACGGAGATCACTGGTTAGTCCTGTGAATGTAGTACATGTCCATGTCATGTTTCATGCATTTATGACACAGGTTGCCAGATCAGCAATAAGAAATAGAGTTCTCTCGCTCTTATAATTACCTCTCCAAAACTAGTTTTCTGCCCACAGCCAACTCAAAGACAACTGCAGAGGTTGAAGTAACTAAACTAAAAGTTTCTAAATACCCCTGATGGTAACAAAGGCTTTAAAGTATCTCCAATAGGCTCAAAATTGCATCATATGTCTGAGAGGGTCAATATAACATATAGGGACAAGTCTGCCAAATAAGCGAGGTTGCGACACCAAGTATATTTTTATCAATAAATGGTATCTGCACTATCCAAGCATCAATAGTTTGAGATAAAAGTTCCCATCTTTACTGACCATATTAAACATCAGACAGACTAACAGTGACAGCAAAAACTTAGTGACAGCGGAGAAGCTACTTATTACTGCAAGACTTCTAATTAATCAATATGATAGATTATCAGCAAATATAGAAAAAGTCACATATATACAATTAATTGTATTATACAAACAGAAATAAAAGTATTTTACAACTAAACAAAATAAGTAATTATGAAAGAAATTTAAGTTTAATATTTCAGGATCATTTCGTATCAGTTTCAGTTCCACTTTCATTATATAGAATAAAGTTATAGCTCACATTGTTTTACCTTAAGTCCCAATATAAATTAATAAGACTTCTTACAATGCTTAATTACTAATGAAACTATAGCATTACATCAAATAATTTAAGTAACTTTAGTACAATGTCAGCCAGATAAATTAGTTACTATATCCAATCACAAATCCTAAGTCAAATGAGGTTAACCAAGTATTCACAACATATTAATTAATAGTCACTAACTCACGAACTAACGAGTAGTGGTCACACAGGCAGTCACCAATCGGCAGACAGGCTGCTTGAGTCTACCAACCACAGGTGAGGGGCAGGTGCGCGATCCACAGGTGTTCGCATGTAGGGGGGAGAATGCAGTGATATCCGCCCAGCTCTCCTCGGTCACGTACGCATGCTTCTGGTCACTTAAACAGGTGTCTGCAGGTAAAAAGGCCATCACATGGTCCAATGCACAGTCACTAGTCACATATTTGGGTCTCCAGATGTAATAAAATATATTAAAAATATATTAAGGGACAATTTTTAAACTACTTTTCAGAACTTTTAATCATATTAAGCAAGGAATATTCATGAAAATCGCCAAGTTTAATTATATAAAATTAAACTTATATTCATTAAAACTAGTTAGAGACTCTTACCTTCATTAGTGACCGGTACACCTGGTACATGTATGGCTGATCATGAAGTGGCTGAGACACACCAGTCTCGGAGGCGACTTACCTGCTTAAGGGAGCCCACCTTTCTTTATCTCCCCCCTAGATGTTCACGTTGTCCTTCCGTCTGCGTGTGAAGTCACTCTTGTCCCAGTAGCGTGGGTGTTGTAGACAGCCAGGTCAGGGGTTCAAATATTTGGGCTTAAGATTGGAGTATAGGCTACATTAAAAATAACAGGAAAATAAACAAATAATGGCATGGCATTTGTCCTATTATCATTTCCAAAGACACTAGGAACTGGAAAAACTAATTCTAACTTTGCAAATTTAATAATAAAGACTAAACCGAAGGGACTGCCTGACCTTTGCCGAGTGAGGACCTGTCCTTAGTGACTCCCAGTGAATTATCTTTGCCCATAGTGTGGTGATAGTGTTAACGCTTTCTTAAAATGGCTGGTGTTGACGAGATTGCTACCTCCTCTCATATTCTCCAGCTTTGTCTTGCTTTGCAAGAAAGGCTGGATAATGTGGAGAGAGAGGTGCAGTCTCTCAAAGACGAGAATTTGGCCTTAAAGTTGACTTTGGCTGACAAGAAAAGTGAGGATAGTGATGCTCCCTGGACAGATGTTCCAACAAGTGCAACAACCTGCAAATTTCTACGGCGGCCAGTTGCCCTCAGCAACAAGTACATCACCTTGGATGACGAATGTGATGGCGAGGCTGCGAGTGCTTCCTTCGGCGAGGAAACCAGGAGAAAGGTAAGTAAGTTGCCTCCAAACGCAGGGAATGCTGCGACTGCTGGGCACCCCCCCCCCCCCCCCCCCCCCTCCGCAGGACGGAAGTACTGCTTCGGCAGTACAGGGAGGTGTTAGATAAAGTTAGGAGTTAGGTTACCTGTAGTACACAGTATCTTGCCACGGAGAGGGGTCAGCAAGGAATGGTCATCTAGGGCAATTGGTATCAATTGTCGGCTGGAAAAATGTTGCGGAGTTTCGCTGAAAATAAAGCCTGAGAATATGAGTAACAATAATGGTCTAGATAGGGTAAATTGCCGTACTGGTACATCAGATAGGAATACAAAATATCAGTCACAGGATTTTAATTGTACTGCTAGTAGAAATATTGAAGGTGTAACAGAAGATGGGAATTCAGTTAGAAATAAAGGTAAATCCGATACCAGTCAAATAAATTAATTGCGATTATATTATACAGACTGTAGGAGTTTATGTAACAAAATGGATGAACTTAGAGCACTTGTTAGCAACGAAAATATAGACATTATAGCACTAACTGAAACATGGATTAATACAGAATAAAGATTTTTTTTAGCAGAATTCCTTATACCAGGATATAGTTTGTTTAAACGCGACCGAACAAGTAGGAGGGGCGGCGGAATAGCAGTGTTTGTCAGGAATTCTTTAAAAAGCTGTATTAAATTAGGTATTAGACCAAATACTGATAACTAAAGTGTTTGGGTAGAGGTTAGCGAAGGTAGTGAGACTATAATTATTGGAGTTATTTATAGACCACCAAATACGAGTAGAAACTAAGGTACAGCTTTATGGCAGGAAGTGAAAATATCAAGGTTTAGCGATGTGTATATTATGGGAGATTTTAATTTTCCGAATATTGATTGGCAGCATCAAATCGGCGACTCTGATTCAAAAGAGTTTATTGAGGCGGTACAGGATAGTTTTTTAGTTAAATTCATAGACTCTCCTACTAGAGGCAATAATATCCTCGATTTCGTTCTGTAATAATGAACAAATTATAAATAATGTAGAAATAGGAGACCAACTAGGAAATAGTGATCATAAATCAATTTATTTTAACATACAATGGACAGGAAAGGCTAAAGAGAATAAGACACTTATCCCAGATTTCAGAAAAGCCAATTATGGTGGATTTAGAAGAGCCTTAAGAGTCGATCCTATGGTTAAACTATTAAGTGGACCCAGGTGCGCTAATGAACATACTCTCTCTCAGATACCGGTCTTAACTCAGGATAATTTGACCGCTACATATAATAATTTTATTTCTGCACTCCACAATGCGCAAAATAAATATATCACCAAAAGAAAATTTAGATCAACACAGAACCAACCCCAATGGATGAATAATAGACTATTAGACCTTCTAGGAAAAAAGAGTAATATATCGAAAAATTAAGAAAGGCAAAATTCACCTACTTGCTTACTATCAGAATCTATCAAGAGAGGTTAAAAAAAGGTATAAGGACAGACAAAAGAAATAATTAAAGCAGGATAGCCAATGACTCAAAAAATAACCAAGGCTTTTTACCAGCTATATAAATCTAAAGTTAGAGATAAAATAGGCCCCCTTAAAACTTCGATAGGAGAAATGACAGAAAATGACTTAGAAATGTGCAGTACATTAAATAGTCAGTTTCTATCCGTTTTCACTAATGAAAATTTGGCACAGATTCCAGAAGTCCGTAAGGTATATAGCGATAGTATAGAAAATAGGTTAATTACGGTTACTAGAAGTAGAAATTATGTGCTTAAGGAACTTGACAGACTGAAACCTCAGAAATCGCCTGGTCCCAATGAGGTATATGCTAGAGTATTAAAAGAATGCAGAGAAGAGTTAAGTTACCCATTAACATTTCTTTTTAACAATTCATTAGAAACAGGTATAGTTCCAGAAGCTTGGAGGCTTGCAAATGTAGTTCCGATTTTCAAAAAAGGTGATAAATCAATAGCATCCAATTACCGTCCCATTAGTCTCACTTCAATCATAGGAAAGCTACTAAGAGTCAATTATTGCTAGGAAAATGAGAAACTACTTAGAAACATTTAACTTAATCAATTCTTCTCAGCATGGATTCACTCAGGGACGTTCTTGCCTTACTAATTTGTTTAGTTTTTTCTCAGAGGTATATGAAGCAGTAGATAATGACAAGTCATATGATATTATATATTTAGATTTCAGTAAAGCTTTCGACAGAGTCCCTCATGAGAGATTGATGAGAAAGGTTGAGGCACATTGAATAGGTGGGGCGTTGTTAGGATGGATTAGGTCATGGCTAATTGGTAGGAAGCAGAGAGTCAGCATAAATGGTACGAAGTCAGAATGGGGATCAGTCAAGAGTGGTGTCCCCCAGGGATCTGTATTAGGTCCTCTGTTTATTATATACCGTACATAAATGACCTTGATTTAGGTATAACTAATAGGATAAGTAAATTTGCAGAAGATACCAAAATGGAGAAAAATTGATTGTTAGATATATAGAGTGTCTGCAAAGTGATCTAGATACCTTACACGAATGGTCAGTAAAATGGCAGATGAAGTTTAACAAATGCAAGGTATTAAAGATGGGGAAGATGCATAAAAAATTTAAATATAAACTAGCTAATATGGAATTAGAAAACTCAGACTGAGAAAGATTTAGGTGTGTTTGTTAGCAATGATTTGAAGCCTAGAAAACAATGTATAAGCGTTCGTAATAAGGCAAACAGGATTCTCAGGTTCATATCTAGGAGTGTGCGTAACAGAACTGCTGATGTTATCTTAAAACTTTACTTGTCATTAGTGAGACCCCATATGGATTATGCTGTTCAATTTTAGTGTCCTTATTACAGAATGGACATATATTCATTGGAGAGAGTACAACGTAGGACAAAAATTATCCATAATATTAGAAATCTTCCGTATGAAGAAAGGTTTAAGAAATTAGGCTTACATTCGTTAGAGAGACGCAGAGTTAGAGGTGACATGATAGAGGTATTCAAGTGGGTTAGTGGAATTAATAAAAGAGACATGAAAAATATACTAAAGCTCAGTGATAGCGAAATAACTCTTACAAATGGTTTCAAATTAGATAAATTGAGTTTCAGAAAATATATAGGCAAATATTGGTTTGGTAACCGTTGTAGATGGGTGGAATAGGCTACCAAGTGATATAGTGGGATCAAGAACGATAGGGAACTTTAAGATTAAATTGGATAGGCATATGGACGAGATGGGTTGGGTGTGAGGGGGATCTACCAGGTGTGGGCCAATCGGCGCTCAGCAGACTCCCGTAATCTTGTGTTAATCTCTGACCGTTTTGGTGGGGTCAGTACTCAAGGTATTAGTGAGATGGGTCTATAATTGGGCCTTGTAATTGGGGTTGGGTGTGACAGGGATCTGCCTTGTATGGGCCGATCGGCTTTTTTGCAGACTCCCATTTTCTTATGTTCTTATGACTGTACGGCCGACAGGGTGGATTTTTTCTTTTTTCTTCTATGTAAGTGAGGGATGCAAAAGGCAGAACTGCCTGTAGAGAGTGCCTCCTCCAGAGCGACAGGGCCAAAATCAAGGGACGTTAGAGCCAAAATGGCTGGACACACCGAGTTTGAAGCAATTTAAGTCATAGGAAGAGGGAAAGACTGATTCTGGGAAAGTTCCAGAGCTCAGCTGTTGAATAGAAGAAAGTCTGAGAGTAACTTTACACTCTTGGGTTAGAGAGTTGCACAGAGTAGGGGTGGGATTGTGTTGCAAGACTGGTATGACGTGCCCTACGTAGAGGAGGTGGTATACACTGGGAGAGCGCTGAGGAACACTGATTATCATAGTAGCGATAGAATAGCAAGATGCAACATTGTGGCGGAGAGAGAGAGATTGCAGAGAGTTGGTGAGTGGATGGGAGTTAATGATACGAAAGCCCTTCCTTTCCACTTTGTCTAGGAGTGCGGTGTGAGAGGAATCTCCCCACACATGTGAACAATACTCAATACAAGGACACAACCGTGCCCCTGTACAGAGCAAGAAGTTGTGCAGGGGTAAAGAACCCCTTGAGCACACCTAGCTTCTGGGAGGCTGCCTTAGCAAGATTGGTAATATGGTCCTTCCAAGTGAGAGCAGAAGAAAAAGATACGAACTAGGTATCTGTGTATAGCAGTTTCCCAGTAATAGGAAATTACCCAAAAGGCTAACAATTCAGATTCAAAGGCCGAGTTTAGTTTGTTATCTTTCAGGAAGGAAATAAGGCAGTATTCGATATAATTTGAGACCCATCTTCAAATAATTAAATTCTTAAGTCCCCATTAAAATCTTTCTCAGAACTTCTAGATCTTAATGTGTGAATATACTTTACGCCTTAATCAAAGTCAGAATATAATCCTTGTGAAATACATCACTAAATCAGTAGTTGTTGAATTTGAAGTAATTAACAGTTAAAATTTGAATTATATAGAGTAGGTCTATATTAAATCTACTCTTCTCTAGCTAGAAGTTAAATTACTTTGTGTACATTAATATTAAGACTTCTTCGCTACCTTTTACAAAGTTCAGTGCTCAGTCGTATGAGGAGTGTCCTGTTTGCTATCACTAGGGGTCACTTTGACCTGAACTAAACTTTGGGGATTTGAACATTTAACCGACCCTTAGAGAACTGAGAGGACCAAGATTATTCTCCCTATATGGGAAACACTTCATATACTTATTAAAGTTCCTGCATGTAAACACTGTTCCTGTAGGCCTATATACATTTTTGTTCCTACAACTTTTACTTTTTTCCTCAATAAAGATCCTGTGGCAGGTAGGCTATACAAGTTCTTATTCATTTAACATTACTAGGGAAACAGAGGCACCACTTAACTACTATCAATAAATACCAATTGCACAATTTCTTAACCCATTGGCTGCGGCTATGTTTGGGCTATTTAGGGCATATTCAGGCACTCCTGAATGATAAATAAACTATCTGCATTAAATTAACTGTATTCTGCCGAAAACTAGGCGAAAATAGCTTCAAAATGAGACCAGAACGGGCCCCGTACGTGGTCTGGTTCACCCGCAGCGGTGCCAGTGAAACGCGGGAAACCCGCTATTTGGTAGCACTCGCTCACGTGGCCACACTGTTGTGTGAGAGAGACCCGCGCGAGAGACAGTCTACCTCAGTGAGCCGCTCGCTGCTCTGAGGGACGGAGGTGGGCCCCTCACGCTCCCGCCCACTGACACTCAATTTTTACAGGCTTTTAAAGCTTGGAAATTGATGCACCTTGCCAGGACGTTCCAGAAAGTCACCCACAGCGAAAGGGTTAAAATTGACAAAAGTGGGTCGAAAGGTCTTAACCCATGGAGCCCCGGCTAGTTTTGTAATGTTTGTTCACCAGAACCCGGCCGGTTTTAATAAAATGGTTTTATTCCAGAAACAATAGCGAATGGGTTAGGAATGAAGGAAAAACCACAAAAAACCGCACAAAAAGCTTAAAGAATGGTCTTACAGAGCCCCCGAAAACGTATATTACAAGAGTAAAAAATTGAAGGCAATTACCCCCAAAAAACAGGTTATTGCACACGCACGCACGTGGACTTTGAGAGTTTTCAACCATCGGCACAGTTGCGTGGGATACGTACACAGTTCCGATACAAATCGGAGCCCTCTCGAGTGGCTACACCTGAGGTTACGGTCGGAGCAATTAGGGTGACTCGTCAGACGCGTCGCTGGGGCTATGCGTTACATAAATCGCGGACGCGTCAGACGCGTCGCTGGGGCTGTACGGGTTAAAAGCAACAAACTAATGGAGAGTCATAAAAATATAAAACAAATAATGGGGCTAAACACTTTACGATGTACAGTATAGGACTCACACATAGGGTAAAATTAGTGTATTGCCGGAATCTCCGAATATTCGCTTTGGTTAAGATACAGGACTTGCTGGTTCCGTTCGTGTTTAGTTAGACACTTTTTTCGAACAATATTGATATAAATGCCATAAATATAAACAAAACGTAACATAACCTAGGTCTATGCCATAAATCATCTAAAACACCTTAAAATAACCGAACTCATTAGTTGGGACTGTCCCCAACCCACTTTTAATAGGCTATTCAGCTAGGGTGTGTGTGTGGGGGGGGGGGGGTAATTATAGCATATATCCCATATAATTAATTTGATAATCTTAATTTAAAGGACACTACATCTGCCTCATTAGAAACAATTTATTAGGGAAAATAGTCGCTAATAGATTCACCATATTTTTCTTCATATAGGCCTAGGCCTAGTCCGCATGGAGGATTTTTATCAACAAATTGAAAAATACCCACTTCAGACAAATACACCAAAATTCTAAGTCAAAGCGGGTGTGGGGGCTGCAGCCCCCACCTATGCTATAATACTAGGATAGGTTAGGTTAGGTAAGGTAGTTAGGTTAGGCTAATGTCCTTTCAAAGGGGTATAGGCTAGTAAACACTAGGATAGCCTATACCCAGTCAGAGGTAAGAAGAAGTCTTGCAGTAGTCTCCTTGTATGCTACCATAATTATAGCCTAGGCTATATCTCATAATTAGTTTTCGACAGTCTTGGCATAGGCTAGGCTATACGGCAATCACTTATGTTAGACTAGGCCAGGGTGTCAAACGACCCTGTTTTTTTGAGTGATAACGCAATGAACTTTTTGTATAATGATAACAGAAACTCCCCCCCCTAAAAAAAAAGGTAGGCTAGGGCCGCTAGGCTAAATTGACACAATTTTGGTCTCCATATTTTCCATCTTGATTGTTTTTTTATTGCAGGAAATACTGTTTTAGACACTTAAATTCTCAAAAAAAAAATCTGGGGGGCATGCCCCCGGACCCCCCTAGAGCTCGCGCCTTCGCCGCGCTATAATGATAACAAAAATAAACCATAATGATAACACAATTCATATTTTGTGGATTGACACCCTGTCTATAGCCTATAAGAAACCTGACTTCCTAAGACAAAAATATCCATGGCGGATTTAAAAAAAAAAAAAAAAAATTGAATTTACTCTACCTAGACTGAAAAGGTCCGCTCATATAAAATTTAAATGAACAACAAATACCGGGAGTGTAGGCTAGTTAGGTAATTTAGAAATACTGATGGATGGTAGGCAAATGGCTACTTCCCGAACGCGGTTGGTTGGTTGTTTACATCAAAACTACGAGGGTGCAACTTAACACAAAAGGGTAGACCTATAGGTTAAAATAATGCTAGAGATTTAAATCATGATATGGCTTAGCTTGTCGGTCGGTCTGTCAGTTGGATGAAATTAGATGGAGAGTTGGATGAAAGCCTAAAAGAGGGTCGCAGAGCTCCATAGAAACTGACTGAGCGAACTGATGAATGGGTGTTGCTAGGACGATGTCTAAATGTGCTCTAGCGCGTGCGCGAGATGTCCTCGTCTTGCGCTACGAATCTAGCGGATACTGATAAGTTTGTAGCGGATATCTAGCGGTAATTATCGTACCGCTTTTATATTACGACATGGCTACATGATAAATCATATATGCATTCTAAAGACTTAAATACTATACTTTCGTATAATAGACCTTATTTAACTTATTAAGCTTACACACCGTCAAGCTTACATACCGGGTACTGTATAGTTTCATACTGTATTTCATACTGTGAAAAGAGAACACTGTATTCCTTCAGACGTAGCCTGAAGGAAGCACCAAACTTATGTCTACTACTAGCCTAAATGCGACATAAGAGATAGACAAACCAAACTGAAATGATTACTGATTACGGATTACTGATATTTACTATAGGATGGAAGGTATCTTAAAATAACCCCCTAGAAATACTTTCTCTAAAGTATCTATTTCTTTATCCTCCCCATTTTCCCCAGCTAACCTAATCCCACAAGGACCCCAATGGAAATACGCCTAACGGCCTTATTGGGCTATCCTTAGTTGGAATTATGCAAGGCTGATAGGCTACATGTCATTTGTAACATACTATGTGGTACCAACTCTGTAAATTGCTAACTGAATAAATATTATTATTATTATTATTATAGGGTATGATACATAAAATGGGTGGCTGGGACTCGTTAGCCTTGGTCGGCAACTCATCTAGGGGAGACAACCTTATACAAATCCGGGTGGATGAGACTAGTCAGCCTTGGTTGGCAACCTGTCTAGGGGAGTAAACTGGATATAAATCCGTACTGCTTACCTAAGGGTAAGGCAGGTTAGTGGATAGATTAGCCGAACACCACTGTAGCAAAATAGTGCTAACAAGATACACAGAGGGCCTCTGAGTCTGACGGATCCTGGATTGAGTGGTCAATCCTGCAAGTCCATCATAAACTGGCTTGGGTTTTCCCTCTCACAGGGAATAGGTCCGCTTGGGGGCATTCTGTGTATGGCCACCCTCGTAAGGGGAGTAAGGCGTCCGGCAATAGATAGATAAGATACTAGAAAACTTATGTTATGCCACTGACTAGGCTATCGTGAATCCACTATACTATTATTATTATTATTTTGTTTAATGGGTTGAAGGGCCGGAGGATCCGAAGACCCCTTTTCACCCTGCCGCGTAACCTATTTTACTGTCAGGCGAAACAGAGGCAACGGGTGTGAAGAGATTGCCCAAACGATCTCCACCAGCCGAGAATCGAACTCTGTCCTCCCGGTTAGAAACCTAGCGCTCTACCAATGTCGCTACTGGTCACCCCCATCCACTATACTATCCATGGATCCGGTATCTGATCAAAGTAAGAATTAAACCCATGGAAGTCTCTTATTCAACGTCCCTTACCGTAGACGCTGACCTTCAGGATTCCCTTTATATTCCAAAAACGAAGGCAATAAAGAGATATTTAACGAGGCACTGAGACTGACACAGATGTAAACACGTAGAGTGTAGCCCAGTTCGAAACCTACCCAGATGGCTTCAGTTTATATATTTTACTAGGCCTACTCAACAAAAACATTACGCTATTATGGACGGACAATACAGTGTAATTAGGAGTTTTATTGGTGACTAACAAAATAATACTTTAATAAAAAGATAAGTCTTCATCCAACCATTCGAAAGTTTGTTTATTTTTTTCGGAACTCAGTCTAATTTTGTTTGCTAATTATTTAACATGAAAAGTGAGCTTCAGCTATTATAAATGAGGGCTAACTAGTCCGATATCACCAAGCTAAGGTTTACATGCCGAAGTAAGCTAAACTTCAAAAATAGGTTTGAAAAGTTATACCGCCTTGTTAGGCGCGTTTTTTAAGTGTGGTAGACTGTTGTTACCACCGCATTTTATACTACCTGTCAATAAGTAATGAGAGCTGCGAAATGAGCGATATATAAAATAGGAATATCCACCTAATAGGACACTACCTGGTAATTAACAATTGGCCTACTCTTCAATCCCACGTACTAGGTATCAGTGCCACGTATTAATTGGCATCAGTTAGTCTTATCCCACGTACCTACCGTTCCAAATACGTAGTCCAGAAATCGTGAACCATAACCTTTGCAACTCAAAAAGGGGCTGTAAGTATCCACACCTGTTCCCTGGCTGACCCTTCCCAAATGGTAGAAATATAAGCTCCATTACTCTAATTATTCGCTAGTTATATAGGTTTATGTTCACGAGTTTTGGCCAACTTTGAATAGGGTAAAGCTGGAAGGTAAGGATTATTCTACATCCAATGTACTAGGTCTAGTTTGGGTTGTTAGTAAATAGTCTTTCTAGGTTAGTTTTGGTTCTAGGGACTCAATTACTACTGGTTAGGCAAGGGTTAGTTCTTTTTATCCCACATACTACGTACTAGGGACACTTAATACCTGGTAGGTAGGAATTAGTTTCTTATTCTATCAAATTTAATAGGTTTACATCCACAGGTTGGCTCAGGTTTTAAAGTTAAAAAACAATACGAAAAGTGTCCTATACAGTGAATATTGCTTCTATAGACTTTCTCATTACGCAGCTCTCGCATTGGCAGGTACGTACCGGTAGTATGCAATGCGACTATTCTATTAAGACATAACATCTAATAGCTTTACCGTCGATTCAGTGTACGGTCACGCTAATAAGTCATGTCCCAGCTGTCATTAAGTTTGGCTTGCTCTGTGCTGTATTAATGTAAGTCAGATGTTTAATAGGGTGGGTAAATGTAGGAACATGTTGGAATACCTCACTCAAAACAAATAAATCATATGTAGATATTGCGGATACCAATTATTGATCAAAACATAGGCTAATTGGTGCCGAGACATCACTTATTAGCGCGACTGTACCAAGGGTCACTTTCACCAGATAACTGCAAGTGTTGCCGGTTTATAGGATTGTTTTAGGTGCGCATTGGAGTTTATTTCTGGTTGTAGCTTTTACAACTTAATTTATAGGTCGTGAATTCTTCCACTTTCATTAAAAAAACAAAAAAACAAATAGCATTGGAGATTACTTAGAGCCAGAGGTTCGATGTCCCCAAGATGTGTAGCCTATATCAAATGCACCACCTAGAGTCCTACACTTATTAGCCTATAGTCTAAGTGTGGCGCGGGCTCCATGAGGCTACGGTAAAGGTCAGATCATTAAATTGTGTTAATTATTAAGTTTCCGAGATCAGTTTTCTACCGCCGCCATAGTTCCCAGACAGTCGCATTAGGTCATAATTATACCCTAATCTACAGTACGGGGGGAGATTTTTTTTTTCTCTCCAGGATGAACAAAATACGGTGGATAATTTAAAATAATTTGCTCTCCAACCTTATTTAACAAAATCATTTAGTTTGCAGCGGTAATTACTGAATAGGCTAATTGGGTATTCATATTTGTTCACAAACCAACTTTACTTCTAAACACAAATAAATCAACGAATACATGTGGCACTCCAAGGACTAGCCTAGGAACTCACACCGAAATTCCGCGCATTTGCATTATGCTATCAAAACATAATTTTCTAAAGATATAAATTATAGAAAATAAGGTATAGCCTACAGCCATATTTTAAGAGCTCTTATATATGCTCAAAAAGCAACACTGAGAGGGGAGATAGGTGTAGCATTCAAGGAGACTACTGCAGAACTCTTCTTACCTCTGACCGGGTATAGGCTATCCTAGAGTTTACTAACCTATACCCCTTTGAAAGGACATTAACCTAACAACCTTACCTATCCTAGTATTATAGGTGGGGGCTGCCACCCCCACACCCCCGCTGTGACTTAGATTTTTGGTGTATTTGTCTGTGAAGTGGGTATTTTTCAATGTTTTGATAACTAAAATCCTCGATGCGGACTATAGAGAAAAATATGGCGAATCTATTGGTGCCTATTTTCCCTAATAAATAGTTTCTCATAACGTCGCACTAGTGTCCTTGAATATTATCGAAAATAAGGTATATTTTCATACTATACAGCCATATTCTAAGAGCTCTTAGATATGCTCAAAAAGCAACACTGAGAGGGGAGATAGGTGCCTCTTCTATGGAGGCGAGGATAATGGAAGGAAACTTAAAATATCTATTGGGACTGTGAGAGGATAGCAACGGACTTAAAAAAAACATAACAGGAGAAACCAACAAATGAGAAAGATACTTGGGGTCAAGCTATCAAGAAATATATTAAAGATTTAAACCTTGAAAATACAAATGTGACAAAAGTTTAGGACATTATAAATTAAAAACATGGGATACAAATCGGTGAAAGAGAAATAGATTAAAAGAGTAGTTTAGAAATATATAAAACTCTCAAGACTGAAATTAGGGGAGAAGATGATTTATGATTACACTCAATCAATATTTTATTAATATCTAAATTTAAAAGATGGAAATAGGTTTATAGAATTAACTAGGTGTGATATATGCAACAACGATAGAGAAGACTTGAAGCACTTCTTGCTGTGGTGTCCAGCCTTTCAAGAAAGATTTGAACCAGGACTACAACCACCATATGAAGAAGAAAATAAAGTAATTGGGAATCTACTTTTCAAAGAGAAAAAGATAGAGTAAATTTAAATATATAAAAGATGTGGAGAACAAGAGACAAAGAGGAAAGATTAACCGAGACAAAGAGGAAAGATTAACCAAGACAGAATACAGAAAAAGACACAAAGACAAAAGTACAGTAGGCCTACTGTATAACAAAAAATATAACTGCCTAGGGAAGTGCCGATGGAAAAGCATTAATACTCCGACTTTCAACTGAACATACTTATTAGAAAACACGAATTTTCCAAATCAGGCAAATAAGGAAAGTTTTTTCTTCTCTTAAGTCATGCTCAACTACGCCATCCAAGACAAATAGGACACTTTACAAGTCATAATGTTATTGCTATGTGTATGAAGGAGAAAAGGTAGGCTGCCTGTAACTACTGTGACTGTGCGGAGGTGAAGAAACCGAGACTTTGGCATACCTAACTTATGGAAACCAGTTTTAACAGTAGTGGTAATAGGATTTTTTCCAAAATAAGTCTGATTAAAAAGATAAAGAATATGGAGAAGATTAAGGGTTGATTTACGTATTGTTGGGTCCTGGCATTATATTACCAGCTATATCTACTCAAAAACTTTAAAAAGTCCAAACCAGATAGGCTTAGGCTATATTAAAGTCAAAATCAAATTTAATTCTAAACTAGTCTATATCAAAACCAATTTTTATAAATATATACAACAAAGAGTAACTAAAAGCAAAACTAAATTTCAAAGCCTAACTTCATAACAGATTTTAAAATTAAAAACCAAACTTAAGTCAAGCTATATTGAACTCTAAACAAAAACTATGTTCAAAGGGCAGCGCAAAATTGTACTTTAAAAATATTACGCAAAATTGACTTTACCAACTAATCTAATTAAAGTTACTTTAAAGTTCATAACTAAACTATTCACATACAACTCTAAAACAAAAGCTTAAAACCGTACAGATAAAATACTCACCACGAACCACGCCTGGGTAGGGTCATCCATCATCCACCTCACTTGTTTCCGACAGATATATTCGAGCACCATGTCACTGGCAGATTTCCGGAATTTAAAGTAGTCTGCATCTTTTTGCAGGACAATCGCCAATAATTTTAACACTTAACTTAATAAAGGCATTAACAATCTTCTACACAAATCCGGCGACTATAGCCTTTCCTCAATTCACTTACACCTTCACTTTTCAACAGGTCTACTAACAGGTTACACTTTCTTTCCAAGACATTAATGCCAAGAGCTTTACACCAATTGTAAAATAACTTTTTAAAACAATTTCAGTATCTAACACTAGAATTTCAAAGCCATATTATAGCTTATTTTAGAATTCAAATGTTTAAAGTTAGTCAGCACTAAAGTTACGTATCCACAATTTTAAGATCGCAAGAGCTTCATAATTATTTAGTTAACCCCTTCTGTACCGGCGACGTCTATATTTTGTTCTATATATTTAGAAGACTGCAGTTTAAAGAGTTTGAGGTAGTACAAAGCGTTAAAGTGAGCTAGTTCGAAACTTGCTAATTGCTTAAAGCCTTTTTTAACTGAATATTATCGTCTAATAGTCAGAATAAAGTTAGAACTACCGGTACAGAAGGGGTTAAATAACTGTAGAACAATTTAATTGCAATTCCAAGTTTCATTGAAAATTATGTATTACTCTTCCGACTAAATACAGGTGTCCAAATCTAGATTCAATAAATAGGTAGAACAATATCTACCAATAGAATAATTATATTTTACCGATTCAATTAGTGTCGTTTTATTGCGAAAGTCATGAGGTTAACTTACAAAAAAATATATATATAAATAAATCCGATTAATAGGCCTACTGCAAGGCCCAAAAGTAATTATTTCAGCAGTTAGCAATAGATGACCACGTACTTCCTCACTCCACGAAGATTCAGTGAAGACTAACTATTAGACCGCCAGCCAGATTTCGTCATTGGTTCGTTTTTAAGTCGAGAGAGAGCCATCCTTTTTTTTTTCGCGCGGTTCGAACACTAGTGGTCGATCATTTGAAGTTGTTTTGACCGGCTTATTAAAGATTCACTTGTTTTTACGGTTCAATTTTGTTCGGATACTTATAAAGCTTCATTACAGTATTATATTAGTGTGCTCGAATCTTTAACCCTTTCAGTACCGATGAAGTCTATTTAGCTATATTTAGACGATTTTATGCAGCTTTGTAAGGAACTGTGATAGTTGAAGGGGTTATTTCAGTTAGTTCAAAGCTATATAATTACTATAAGTCTATCCTAACCTGAACACAATCGTCTAATAGTAGCCAGAATTAAATTAAAATGACGTGGTATTAAAAGGGTTAATACCTTCACTGAGACCACGATTTATTTATCTATTTATATATTTATTCGGCTTTCAGTATTCGAGGATATGATACAGTACTTAATTTTATTACGGCTACCATTAACGTCATATGAGCGTGAAATTATTGTAAATTATTATGGCCAGCCTAGGAAGACCCTCTAGGAATCAAAAGGGTTTAAAACTATATCAATAGACTACTTACGAGTTTCGGGCTATAAGAAAATTAACTCTTTCAAGATCCAATACGCATTTTTTTTCTGTTTTCCGGCTGGTGCAGTATTCTTGTATCATAAACTGTCTTCGTGGTGCAGTGCATAGTGTGTTGATTTTCGGTGTGAGCATCCTGGGTTCGAATCCCCGGACTGCCACTGCCACATGTGTCTGTTAATTTCATTAATCGATTTTAGGAGTAGAGTTGGTTGGTGGAGAGAACATAATCATTATTAGAAGATTTCCTTCAGATTAGTAAGGGTATATGGAAGGCAGAGGGTTAATTAACATATTCTTTACCCATATAATTCCCACAGATCCTTCTTAAACTGCATAAAATTGTCTAATGATAGCCAGAATAAACTATCAAATTGTGTCACTATCTTGAAAGTTAAAACCGTAGACATCACTATTTAGCATAATTACAAGCTAAACATTTTTCTACCGAAAAATATACAAATTTATCTTGATGAGTTGGGGGGGGGGGGGTCAAGGGGGGTGTTTTTCTATGTTTGAGGGAGGTCTAGCGAGGACATTAAACAAATATATGAATACATGAATTAATAGACCAAAAAAAAAAAAAAAAAAATAGCCAACTTAAGGGGGATGACCTGTTTTTTGTTATTTCTGTCCTTTTCTCTCTTTCTCTGGCTTGTATCCATTCAGCCAACTATTTTAAGACGTTTATGCCCATCTAGGTGTCGATTTCTTCCTGGCGAGCGATAGCGAGCCAGCATTATATGAAGAAATCCGGCTTCGCCGGAGACATTTTTCTATCGAAAAATGTACAAATTTAGCCTGCTGTCAAACAAAAATAAAAAAATATGCTGGCTCGCTACCGCTCACCAGTACAAAATTGACACCTGGATGGGGATAAACGTCTTAAAACAGTAGGCTGAATGGGTCCAACTGGATACAAGCCAGAGAAAGATAGAAAAGGACAGAACAAAAACAGGTCACGGGGGGGTTAAGCAGACAAAGAGTAGACATATTTATGGATATTTCAAATACCCGTTTCATACGTTTCATAAACACAAAATTCTAGAAAATCAATTAAAAAATCTCAAATTGAATCGAATCTTCATAACCCCTTCTATACTGGTCACGTATTTTTCATTTGATTTCAGTCACATTTAGACAATTTTATTCAGCTTAGGAAGGACGTTTACCAATTTGAAATGCTACAAACTATCTCAATTAATCCTTTTATCTACCACCTAAGCTTCATGTAATTATCTAAATGTAGCTGGAATTCACTTACAAATACGTGGTCGGTATAGAAGGGGTTAACCATACATAGAAATTCCATGTAGCGAAATAAAACGCTTAGAAAACGTGCCATCGATCGATCGTGTAGGGAAAGAAAGCGCGTTATCGTATACTGAACTGATTAATTTAATTGTTTGTCTTTGTTTTACTCGCGAATACAAACCTCTATCCTTTTAACTCTTTCAGGATTCGATGACATTAAGTGTCTTCATTATATTCTGGTTAATAATTATTAGACGATTTTACGTAGCTTGAGAAGGATGTTTAGGAATGAAAGGGCACTTTTAACACTCCTAACTAAAGCGCGGTTCCCATACCTCCGTTCACGCATGTAATAACTATGTATAATATAAAATTAGTTTGTATACCCCTATATTACTTATGGGGTACAAGTTTGGGGTAATTATTATATTTGTTCGACCAACCCACTTCACTTCTAAAAATGAAATCAACAAATACAGGTGGCACTCCAAGGACTCTAACCTAGGATACTCACACCGAAATTCCGCGCACTTATAAATTACGCTATCAAGATAGTTTGCAAGTGAGTGTAATATCAAACCCATCATAACTCTACAGAAAAGAACAGTAACCATAATTAAATCAGCCCACTATAGAGAACATACTGCCCCAATATTTAAATCATTAAAGTTATTACCATTTAAAGATGTTTATGTTTTTGTAGTAGCTAAACTTGTTTAAAATTATGACAGATCTTACTCCAAGCTTCTTTAACTCTTTGAGTATCAGCGACGTGTGTTACATTATATTCTAGCTATGTTTAGACGACATTATGCAGCTTAGGAAGGATCTGTGATAGTTAAAAGGGTTGGTTGAGATAGTTTGAAGCCATATTATTGCCTGAGGTCCTTCCTAAGCTGTATCAAATCGCCTAATAATTGCCAGAATAGGATGAAAAGGACGTCCCTGGTATTGTACGGGGTAAAGATATGTTCACATTAAATAATACTATCCATCAGCATTTAACCAGGCAGAGACAAAAGTTACATATTCCAATTGACAGAAAAAATATATTGAAAAACACATTTAGGCACAAAGGAGTTTTAATATGGAATAATATAATGGATAAGATAAATTTAGACTGTAGTTTCTACATAGCCAAAAGAAAGATTAAAGAATATTTGATGAATATTGAAATAAATAATCTTTAAAGTACTCTTGAGTGTGAACAGATTATTATTCTAGACGGAATTGATTGAATTTGTAATAAGGTTCTTTTTCTTTTTTAGCACTTTTTTTATATTACTGTTTTGATGACTGACTTGTATTAGTGTAACAAATTTCAAGGGGACATATGTCGGATGACATCACTTCCCTGTTGTCATAAGGTATATAGGACTTTTGTATGATATACTATATATCTTTTTTATGACATGATTGTAATAGTGATGTACAGTACAGTACTTTATGACAATACACTGTTTAAATCAAAATCAAAGGTTTAGAAAAGGTTTTAGTGTTCAGAAGTTTCGGTTCATCTGATTCATTTGTGTGAAGTAGGCTACAAGCAACTACAGATTAGAGTTTTTCCGATTTTGTTTCAGGTTTCGAAAATGCTTGTGTTCTAAGTTTCGGTTCATCTGATTCATTTGTGTGAAGCAGGAGGTATATACTTCAGGAAGACTTTGGGAGCAGCTTGTCAGTATCTTCTAGGCTTTCTTATAGGCTTTCTACCGGTAAGGGTGAGTTCTCAAGTTAAGTCTGCTTATAGTGGCGATTTATAGAATGGTTTTGCTATTTTAGATTAAAAAAATTGTATCCATTAGTGTGGTGATTCAGAACGTCTACTTAGTTTGACTCTTATACGATTAATTTTAACTTGACAATTATACCCCCCTTAATTAGTTTCGCGGTTTGCAACTTTGTTCGCTCCAATAGTATTTGAGATTCATTATTTATCTAGGTTAGCAAATTTTAAGTTAAAACAAATTGCCGTTTCCATGCTTAAAGGTGAATTACATAAGCTGCATACCAAGTAAGATGTATATTTGGTATGCATCAGGTTTGTGTATAATAAAGTAAATTTACGTAAGTAAAGAAAACTAATACTAAACAAAATTCTATCTGGCGGCGTCTGGTAGTTGACGGTCTTGCAAATTTCGCGCCTGCCAGTATTGTGATTAAGTCATAGATTCAGATACTGTAGTTGTCAGGCAACAGAAATTTACCTTTAACTTGACTCTATTTATATTATATGTTGGGGGCAAATTTAAGGATATTCCCAATGATGGTGTATTACTAGAGCCTTTAACGTTCTACTGAATAACTTATCTCACTTTTTTCATCTTTGTCACTTTGTGTAATTCACCTTTAAGTTTGGCGTTATCTTTATTAACTATTACTTTGGCACTTGTAAGATTTGCTTTGTACTGTATAATTAATTTGACTACCTGCCTCTTCCACCCCCATCATCTTCGCAGTCTATAAGCAGACACTGTAATTTAAATTTGTAGCTAACGATAGATTGAATCCCTTGGCAGTTAATGTTTCTATACTTAATGGAAAGACTAGAGACAGAGCCCGAATTGGTAAGACACAACAGACTGAACTACAGACTTTAATTTGACCAGAACCAAGGTTTAATATATTTTCCATTTACAGAATTGGACCACTGCTGGTTGGAGTTTCCAGGCGGTAACTGCAGCTAGGGACACTTGTGGAGCCTACTGTACATCTGCTTGAGGAGGAATGGGCCGTTTTCCTAGTCTCCTTTCTCTCTAGTGTTTAGCCCCATTGATTTTGACTTTCAGCCCATTAGTTTGGCGATTTTAAAACTTTACGCCCCATTTCTTTTTCACTTTCAGACCTTTTGTACCATTTAGAGTATTGTTTTTTTTTGGCACGCGATAGCGAGCCTGTAATTTAAAGTAAGCGGGACATTGTACACATTTATCTTTGAAGGGGGGGTCTAGTTTTTTTTTTAACCACTTGATTGAAGTATATGGAAGACAAAATATATATACCATAAGCAAAACATTATACGCCCATCCCCACCAAAGATCCCTGTACCTTTATAGAGTCTGTCTCAGGGAATTGTACTAGCAAATCTGGTTTATAATAAGACTTGGTTTATAAAACTTAGATTTACTTGTGAGTTTCTCTAACTCTCTTCTATTAATATAAGGCCAATAATGGATACCACAATGATCAACCATAATAATTATAATAAATAAAAGCTTCTCTATTACTAAGGGTAAAATAGGTTCTAGAAAAGTTAATACAAACTAAAACTAAGGAGACTAAAATAAGCTAATTACTGTAATACGAAAATTAAATGGTAAACCACAAGTCTAAACTATTAAAGATGGTTAATTCTCTAAATTAACCCCCCTGGGGGTTAGGGAATAGAATATGCCCCACGTGCCTTCTGTGTGTCGTAAGAGGCGACTAAAGAGGTTGGGTCGGTGGGCTTGCGACCCCCACCCGGAAAAAATATCGAAGCAAGGAAAAACGAACGAACAGCCTCGGATGCGGACGGAACCAACGTTGACGAACCACGACCGACTAAGGACATGCCTTCGGACATTCTGAGAATGGCTACGTGGAATGTTAGTGGCATGAATGATGGCACAAAAGAGAGAGAGGTTCTGGAAGTATTAGTGAATGCCAGGCTGGATGTATGTGGAATGACAGAGACCAAATGGAAAGGTTCAGATGTGAGAGAGTGGGAGTGTGGAATGGGTGTGTGCTGGAGTGAGTGAAGGAACAGCGAGAGAAGGTGCATGTTTGTTTGTAAGTAGCAAATGGAAGGAATGTGTAAGAGAGTATGGGTCTGTGGGTTCAAGGATTGTGTGGGTGAGAATGAAAGTAGGAATACAAACGTGGGTGATTGTATGCGTGTATGCCCCGACAGAGGATATACTTGAAAGAAAGAAAGAGGAGTTCTGGATGAATGTGGAGGCGTGCCTGGAGAAGTTTGACAAGAACGAAAGAATATTTCTGATTGGGGATATGAATGGTAAGGTGGGTGATAGGAAAGTTGAGGGAGTGGTGGGAGGGTGGGGGGTACCATCAGAGGTGAATGGGAATGGTAGTGCACTTGTGGACGTATGTGTGGGGAGGAGGCTGTGGATAGCCAACACCTTCTTCCGACACAGAATGATCCACAGGTACACGTGGAAACGGATGTTGACGATGAAGGATAAGACAGTGGTGGAACGAAAGTCATTGATTGATTATGTATGTGTGGATGAACGAATGAAGAAATCTGTGATGGATGCTAGGGTGTATAGGGGTATTGGAGGGGGTCTGTCTGATCATTATGTAGTGGTAGCTAAGGTTAGGATACAAAAGAAGTGGGTGAGGAGAGCGGGAGGGAGGCGAGAGGAGGGTGGAATGGTGAGGAGGGTGGAGAGGTTGCAGGAGGAGGAAATCAGGGAGGAGTACAGGAGAGCAGTGGAAAGACGACTAGGTGGGTTCGACCTGGAAGTTATGGAGGAAGTGGAGGAGATGAGCAAGGTGTTTAAGGATGAGATCTGTGCAGCATGTGAGGAGGTGTGTGGAGTGAGGAGAAGAGGGAGGGGAGTGAAAGGTACAGCATGGTGGACAGAAGAGGTACGAATAGCTGTGGAAGAAAAGAAGAAAGCATATAGAGAGTGGTTGGGTAGCAGAGGGAATGAAGATTCCGAGAGACAGAAACGAGCGAGGTACGTGGAGAGTAAGAGGGTGGTGAAGAGAGTAGTGAAGGAAAGTAAGAAGAGTAGATGAGGAATTTGGAAGGAATCTGAGTGTAAAATGGAGGGAGAGTAAGAAACTGTTCTGGAAAGAAGTCAAGAAAGTTAGGGAAGGTAGCAAGGGAAACAGTAAGGGTGTGAAAGATAAGAATGGGAGAATGCTAGCCGAGAAGCAAGAGAGAGTCGAAAGATGGAGGGAGTACTTCAGTGAGTTGCTAAATGAAAGGAATGAAGAGCCAGCAAACATAGCTGGATATGGTATGGGAGGGAGAAGAAGAGAAGTAGTGGAGGAGGAGGTGGGGATCAGGAGGTCAGAAGTGTGGGAAGCCATGAAAAGAGTGAAGTTGGGGAAAGCACCAGGAACAGATGGAGTGTGTGGGGAAATGTTGAGGTATGGTGGTGAGATAGTGATAGAATGGGTATGGAAAATGTGCAAACTAGCATGGGAGAAGGGGAGTGCACCCGATGACTGGAAGACTGGCATAATAGTCCCCCTATATAAGGGCAAAGGGGAAAGAGGAGTGTGTGGTAACCACCGAGGAATATGTCTTCTAAGCGTAGTAGGGAAGGTATACAGTAGGGTAGTGATTGAGAGAGTGAGAGTGAGAACGGAGAAATGGATAGGCGACGAGCAGGGAGGTTTTAGGAAGGGAAGAGGATGTGTAGATCAGATTTTTACCCTGAATTGTGTTGTGGAGAAGTATCTGGAGAAGAAACAAAAGGTGTATGTTGCCTTTATGGACTTGGAGAAGGCCTATGACAGAGTGGATAGAGAAGGTTTGTGGAAAGTACTTAGAATATACGGAGTAGAGGGCAAGTTGCTGAAAGCAGTGAAGAGCATGTATGAGGGTGCAAAGGCGGCAGTACGTGTGGAGAGTGAGCAGAGCGAGTTCTTTGACCTGAATGTTGGTTTGAAACAGGGGTGTGTGATGTCCCCGTGGTTGTTTACTGTATATATGGATGGAGTTATGAAAGAAATACTATCAAGAGCAGTGGATGTTGGTGTATCGCTGAAAAGGGAGGGAATTGAGTGGAAGCTACCTATACTGCTGTTTGCGGATGATACAGTTCTGATGAGTGATAATGAATGGGAGTTGCAGGGTCTGGTAAATGAGTTTGGAACAGTGTGCGAAAAACGGAATTTGAAGGTAAATACGGGGAAGAGCAAGGTTATGGTCTTCGAAAGGGGTGAAGTCACAGAGTGTGAGGTGAAGCTGAACGGTCAGGCTATGGAGATCGTCAACTCTTTTAAGTATCTGGGCAGTGTGTTGAGTAAAGATGGGACTATGGATGAAGAGGTGCGGGAGAGGGTACAACAGGGGAAGAGGGTTGTAGGAACGCTAAAAGCAGTAACAAGATATAGGGTGGTCAGTATGGAAGTGAAGAAGTCCTTGCATGACAGTGTGGTAATCCCGACACTGACTTACGGAAGCGAAGCATGGACGTTGGTTGAGAGACTCAGACCAAGAGTGAGAGCAGTGGAAATGTATTACTTAAGGAGTGCGTGCGGAGTTACATGGAGGGATAGACAGACTAATGAGGAAGTAAGAAGGAGGTGTGGTGTGGAGGTAGATGTGCTGGAAAGTGTGAAAAGGAACAACTTGAGATGGTTCGGCCATATGGAACGTATGGAAAGCGAGAGAATGACTAAGAGGGTGTATGAGAGCGAGGTGGAGGGACAAAGGGGGAGAGGTAGACCGAATATGAGGTGGAAGGATGGAGTGAGGAAGTACATGAACGAAGGTGGTGCTGGTTGGGGGGAGGGGCGTCGACTGACTGGGGACAGAGGTGCATGGGGGCGGTTCGTTCGTGGCCACCCCTTTGGGGATCACGGCGTCAGGCAATAGATAGATAGATAGAATTCTCTAAAACTACCAACCATTTATGAATTTGAAAGGACAAAATTTTTACACCAAATCTTAGAATCGAAGAATACTACTGTGCATATTTTTTTTTATTTTTTTTTTATTTTTTAATTAAATGCTATTTAAAGCTTTCATTTATATTTGGAATGCATTGGCAATTTTAATGCCCTTCACGATTAGAAGATAAAACCAACTTAGCCAATCGATGAATAGCATATTGGGACATGATTAACTATTAATTTTATAATGAGTCTTTACTCAATTCAGGTATCCATTTTAAGCTTTGAGGATAAACTTCAAGCATTGCTCGACAACAAACTGGTCTTCTCGGCACTAAGAAAAATATTTGAGAAAGTTTGTGTCCATAATACAGTATATCTTGTGCAATCATTAATAATATTGTTTAACTTTTTATCCAGATATTAAGACTAATATAAATCTTGGAATGTGGTGTTTGTTCAATAACTCTTTATAAACTCCTACTGTACTAAGAGTGATATTGGAGACATTCAAATTAATTCTAATACCATTTTTTAAATACACTAAAGACAAAATTGTAATCACATAATAATTTCCTTGACAAATTTAGTCTGCACTTTTCTATATATATCTCTCCCAATTATTAAATATTTGGAATGAACTTTCTCTACACCTATGCGAAATGTGACTGATAATTTGCAATTATCATTATACCAAGGCCACCATTTCAGCGACTTATGAAATTTTAAGAAACTAAAAAAGGTACTAGGCTATATTGACCTTAATATTTGACTTTAATCTAAGATTTTTCTTTTACTATTATATTCTTTAATTTGCTATAGGTAGCAGCACGATGACGTAATTATCATTATGGTTACCATAAGACTATTTTCCTTGCCTAACTACCAAAAAATATGTATTTTTAACCCTACAAATAACCGGTACTTCCTGTCTATTGCTACTCGGGGAGGGAGCTTGCCTTCGAAGCCTAGCCTTCCTGCATCGGATTTTGATTTTACACTATTCTTATACATAGGGGGGATCCTCAAGACCTCAAGTAGCCTTGCTGGGTGTGTGCCTAGATTGTTTAGTTATTTATAGATGTCTTCTGACAAATCCTCGGAAACTGGGCTAATCTTACCGAAAGTTATGCCATGATCAGCTGCGTCGGCTAGGGAGCGGGCCTTCCGACATTTGACTTGCCAACTGCCTAGTTGTGTCATGGAGTCAGGTGAATCATCAAGGTTATCTATATCTTTGGTAATATAGAGAAACAGAAAGCATATCCCTTACCAATTAAGTGAGGACTTCCCTGTGCCTGTACTTGCCAAAAGAAGCTTCTTTTAGTGCTCTAGTTAAGGTGTGTGGATCGGATAAATCTACAGTTATACTACCCCTATTTTGTCGCTATTCTGTTGGTACTAATGGGTTAATATTATTAGTAGTACTTAGTATGGTTTGATGATGCGCGGAAATGTATATTTGACTTGAGATAGATACATTGAAGTATTACAAACCTTCGCAAACTAATAAACAGGGAACGTGAGCTGGGTTTAGACCGTCGCGCACCCATAAACAGGGAACGTGAGCTGGGTTTAGACCGTCGCAGAGACAGTTTAGTTTTTGGTTAGGTTAGGTTAAGTTAGGTTAGGCTGATGTTAAAAATACTAAAAAGTGACGGTCCTCGGTATTAAACAACACTCTATATCATATAAAAAACAACAACAAATTACCTGAAAAACTCTTATCTGGTTGGTGATACATTTTTATCAAAATAAGTTTTTTTCCAGTTTCCGCGTCTGCTGAACCATCCAAAAACACGCTAAAAGCCGTGTTTTGAAGGGGGGAGGTGGTGGTATAACTGTAGATTTACCGTGGATTGTTGAAGGCAGTGGAGTTGTCAGCTGTTCGAACATTGTAGGTTATCACGCTGTCAGTGTCACCATTTGGGGGGGCATTGAAGTGTAGATTTGGTGAGGAAGCTCTGTTCATTTTTGTATGGTTTCCTGAACCATTCACGGAGTCTTCGTCATTGTCAGGGGCAAGGCTTCTCTTTTGAGGAGTAGCGTCGGCGTTTGTTGTGATGTCCATGGCTGTGTGTTCTGGCGGCAGGTGCCACTGCCTCATTGCATCTTCTTCACTCTTCCATGGTGATGAATAATTGGATAAACGCTTCCTGTCCACTGTCCCTACGTGCTGAGGGCAGCGGGTAAGAGGTGTGGGGGTATTTTCAGTCACTATTGGGGTAATATGTCGAGATAAAGGCAAGAGAGGGCGCAATACACAATCAGTCTTCTTCTTCTTCCTCACTCCACTTACAGGACAGTGGAAAGCGATGGAAACTTTGAGTTAGTGACGTCATGATATAAACAAATCTATGAGTAGTGAATAGAATCAGTCCAAAGATTGAGACATAACCTAACCATTGTAAAGGCTTATCCCTCATACCTTCACCTGACCTGACCTGATTTTAACACATATACAAATGACCTTTATAGTATATTTAATACTAAAAACACACAAATACAGATGACACTCTTTATCTATCAAAATCTTTATACTTTACTAGGTGGGGGGGGGGGGGAATACAAAACTAATAGGCCTAATTAATCAACCGTATATTTAAAAAACCATTACTGTAGTTACTTATAGAATCTCGTTTCCTCTGCAGCCTAAGACACTTAGAAAATGTGACATTAAGAGGTAAACTAAACTAATATCACTTGGTTAGAATTATACGACCATATAAATCGAGTGTACTGTAGGCCTATATCACTTGCCAACACTCGTGTCCCTGTGCAGGCATATGCAATTGTAACCACCATAGAACACCAGATTCCATCCCCCTCACACAAGGAAACTTAAATTATAAAGTTGAAAATGTTCTCGATATAAATATTGCCTACAGATTGATCATGAACAGTGCTCACTTATTAAAGTACATCACTAAGCTGACGATTATAATTTCAAAATAATAAACTTTCCTTTCCCTAGTAGTAATATCCATAATGAAATAACTTATAATTGTTAGTTCCAGCTAATAAGATTTTGTAAAATTCGCACTAAAGTTTGCACTTTTGGGCTTGAGCTAGGTTACTATACAAACTCTTAGTAAACAGAGGTGTTATACCAGGTTTTTACTGGGGTTGTATTGACTAATTAGATAAGATTCTTACTCAACTGGGGAAAATGAGACCAACACAAACACAAGTACGAAGGCAATATAGGATAATATAACACAGAGTACAAACATAGATTATTCTTATTTGACAGTAACATATGATTAGAGGTACAATGTTACATCAGACATGGATAGGTAATTATATAACAGCACGATCGAGGATCCACTAGGCGTCTCAAGGGGAAGATCTTTGGCCGATTCCGACGGTCTTTGAAGATGCGGCTGCGTTGTATTCCTGATGACGTCCTGGTCCGATGTAGTTGTAGTTGTAGATGTAGAAAGTGCCTGTCTATATACATACATACCCAAAACCTCACACATAGGCGACATAGGCCCGCCCACCCACCCCCTCACATAGTCCTTTGGTTAAATATGGAGGATCCCCTTACCCACAGTGAGATTAATTAGTAATTGTGATATATAATATCGCCTAGGAACAATTTACCAAGTTGTTATACACTTTCGCAACACCGAGTCATACACAGCCTTAATCCTTATAGTATAATGACTGTTTATTTCATGTACTTGTTGTTGTTGTTGTTCCCCAGGCTGTCTGGCCAAACAGCCCCAAGGTCCCGAGCAAGGCCAAGACCAATAAACGAGCGCCCCCACAAAACCCTCCCTGCTTACCATTAACAAAGCCTGGGTGACTGAAGCCACTCCAAGGCAGGGAGCTGAAGAGGGTGCGGAAATTCCCGGGAAACCAAAGCCCCACCCAAGGCCCTGTGCCCCTCAGCAATTATGAAGGGAAAGTTGAGGGGCAAGGGAAAAATGTGACGCTTTGGCTCCCAATCTGCCAACTTCTAGGTTGGCAGTAGGGAGGTCAATCCACGGAAAAGACGCCGTCACTTGAGATCTAGATAATATATAAGTAAAAGGAACAGTCAGAGTAAGCTATGGGTATGGCAGAGATTGTTCAGCTCTCACTCTGATAGACCAGCCCATCACCACATGACTAGAACCCAATCCTCTCAGCATCAGCTAGGAAAGGCCCTAGAAAGCTGCCTTTGGCGGGGGAATAGCTCCCCTATTTCAACTCCTTTCAGGGTTGGGCACCCGCCCTTGTGTACTTGTTGTTTACAATAGTCAATTTCAATTAGATTAGGGGAGAGAGAGAGAGAGAGAATAGATTTTGTCCGTCTTTTTTGTTATACATGTAGGCCTACATGAAGGGGACAAAAGGCAAAACTGACTGCAACAAGTGTCCCCCCCAAGGTTGAAAGAGCGAAAGAAAGCCAAAATCAAGGCACGATTGGAAAGAAGTGTGGTATGCTTGTTAAGTGCAGTGAAATTAATAGGTGTTTGTAATGGTTAGCTGGATCCCTCTGTGTAGGTGAGGTCCAAATAGAAACAGTGGGGGGAGCCAGGCAAATGAAACAGGAGTTCCAGCAACTTCTTATCATAATAATAATAATAATATGCTGGTATTTTATTTGTTCAAGTGCCAATTCTCCAAGTGGATTCACGAGCGCTCACATTAACTGAAATTTTTCCATTTAAAAAAAAAAAAAAAAAATAGAGCTTATAGTCATCAGTAACTCTATGCTCCCCAATATCATAAGCCCTCAGAAATATGTGCGACTTCAGTTGTTTCTTAAAAGCGTCAACACAATTCAACTGCTTAAGTGACACAAGAAGTCGATTGAATAGACGTGGGGCAACATAAGAAATGGATCTAGCAGCAAAAGCACGTTCCCCAATGGCTCTGGGCTCATAAAGGCGATATGGGTTATCACCACTACGCAAATTCACATTGGACTCATTATGTGTTGGAAATAGAAGATCCAACAAATACTTAGGCTCACCAAACCTCAGCACCTTAAATGTTAGTAGGCACACTTTAAACTCTATTCTGGCCTTGATGGGAAGCCAGTGTAGATCTATTAGATAATATGTGGTGGGTGTTCTGGGTGGAAGTGAAAATATTAGTCTAGCACAGCTATTAAGAACTGACTGGAGTTTCTTCAAAGTAGCACTTGGTAGACCAATGAACAATGAATTACAGTAATCAATTCTAGATATAACAAATGAATGAATGAGGGTCAAGAGATTCCTTGCTCAAGAACTTCCTTATAGCATAAAGGTTACGAATGTAATGGTGACAACTCTTCACGACACTATTTATAGGATTCTTAAAGTTCAGATTTTTGTCGAATACAACGCCCAAGTTTTTCACTGATTCCAAAGGTTGGATTCACCGAATTCTAGACATCCAAAATCTTCATGGACACTATTTCTCAAATTACCATTTATGACTATAATCTCCGTCTTGTTGTCATTCAATTTGAGCTTCCTTCTAGTCATCCAGATCTTCAAGTCTGACAAGAGTGATGAAAATTTATTCTTTAGCTCATCGATATTATTAATTTCAATATACAACTGTGAATCATCTGCATAGAAATTATACTTAACACCATGTGCATCCAGTAGGGATAAAAGACTAGAGGCATAGATAATAAACAACGCAGGGCCAAGAACTCATCCCTGAGGCACCCCGAACTTTAGCGATGATGGTTCTGACATGGAGCCACCAATGACAACACATTGACTGCGATCGGTAATATATGACTGAAGAAGCAGGAGTGCATCTCCCTGCACACCAAAACCAGAAAAGTCTCTCAGGAGCAACTGATGGTCAACAGTATCAAACGCTCCAGAGAGATCCAACAAAATATGCCTATGTGGCCTCCCCTGGGTACTGCCCTAGTAGATTGGTGCCTACAATCTCTCCAATAAATATAAATATAAATAAACCATTAACAAAACTATACTTGGGAAGACTCTCTATAAAGCCAAAAGAACTTTGCAAAATCACTGGAAATGACTTTGGCAAAAATCAATTTTGAAATAAAAAGCACTCTAAACTACCACATAGAATGTAAATGTGAGTATGTACATGTAGGTGAATTTGTTACCCAAGCAAATAAGTCCCACATGAACGTACTATAGGTAGCGCCAACTAACTTTACAAAAATCTCTCTCCCTGACCTCTTCGTAACTCATAAGTGCATAGAGCAAACTGGCTGTAAATATCCACCCCCTATTACCTGGTGGAATGTTCCCAAATGATAGGAATTTCAGCCCAATTGCTTTCATTCATTTTGAGTTATAAGAAGTTAAGGGATCTAGATTATTGTAAAGTTCGTTGGCGCTACCTATAGTGTTCAGGCAACCCTGTTTTGACATGTGACCCTTTAGGATCTATAGTTTTGGCCTACTTCTCTGGAGCTTCAATTAACTATCTGACTAAAAAGTTTAGTCCACCCGTCCATAAACTTCCTTATTCTCACCATTTTCTGATTGGAGGAAACTGTTCAGAGGGTCAAAGCACCTAGACCACCCATTCGGTAGTCCACTAATTTTTAACTTAATTTTTGTACTCTTCCTACCATACTAATTTCTACCTAGAACAGGACTAGCTTTTGAAATTCAGTCTTCGGACTACAATTTGCCCAACACTATTCAAAATCTACGGGTAAAAATGGTAAACATTTTGGTCACTGTTTTACACCAACCAAATTCTCATCTAAACTCAATGAAATCAACAAATGCATGTGGCACTTTGAGGACTATAACCCAGGATACTCTCATAGAAATTCCGCGCACTATGAATTACGCTATAAGACCGTTAAAGAAATATGGACAAGTCTAAGATTTGGCGAGATTTATGCCAAATTTCTTGCCACCTTGTATAGTTATTTACAGGGAAATTTAAGTGTCTATAATAAACAAATCTAAGACTCAAAGTAAAATGGTTACTTTCCTGAAAAAATAATAAAATACCAATACAATCACATTGGAAAGGCACACTACACTATTTGGGTCTGTCTTGGTGTCAATGAGGTCGGTTGTCTATGCTGGATCCAAGGCAGGTACTAGCAGTTGAGTTATATTACTGACTAATGCTAGATAAAAAATTTAACTTATAAAGGGCTTGGGGGTTGTGTTTCAAAGGGATCCGCCTTGTGTGGGCAAATCGGCTCTCTGCAGACTCCCATATGTTTTATGTATAATATTTTATCTTTTCTATAAGTGTGGGGAGGGAGAGAATTGGATTGTTAATTAGATTTGCATGTACAGTATATATGTGTGTGTATGTACAGTTCTGATGAGCGATAATGAATGGGAGTTGCAGGGTCTGCTGAATGTGTTTGGAAAAGTGTGCAAAAAAATGAATCTGAAGGTAAATGCAGGGAAGAACAAGGTTATGGTCTTCGAAAGGGGTGAAGCCACAGTGTGTGAGGTGAACGGTCAGGCTATGGAGACTGTCAGCTCATTTAAGTACAGTATCTGGGAGTGTGTTGAGTAAAGATGGGACTGGATGAAGAAGTGTGGGAGAGGGTGCAACAGGGGAAGAGGGTTGTAGGAATGCTGAAAGCAGTAAGAAGAAATAGGGTGGTCAGTATGGAAGTGAAGTCCTTGCATGAAAGTGCAGTAATCCCGACACTGACTTACAGAAGCGAAGCATGGACGTTTGAGATGAGACTCGGAGTGAGGGGTGGAAATGAGTTACATGGAGGGATAGATAGACAAATGAGGAAGGAAGAAGGTGGTGTGGATGTAGATGTGCAGGAAAGTGTGAAAAGGAACACCTTGAAATGGTTCGGCCATATGTAACGTATGGGAAGCGAGAGAATGAAGGCAGTTGCTGGTGCATGGAGGCAGTTTGTTCGTGGCCACCCCTTCGGAGATCATGGCGTCAGGCAATAGATAGATAGATGTATGTACTCAGGCCCATTCTCCATTTTTCCTATTATTTTTTTTTTCTGGGGGTGGCGGACTCTCGACAGCCCGAGATCAATAAAATAGATAATTATAGAACTCTTTTTGCCTTTAACCTCTATAGGAAGATGGTCATATATTATGATTCTGGCTGATACTAGATTTGTTTTCAGTTCGGGGGCAAAATCTATCATTGGACATGTGGAGAGAATGGATGAACAAAATTGGGTGGAAAAATGCAGATGTGTCATTGTGGAGGGAGCTGCACCAAGGGGTGGACCGAGGAAGACCTGGGATCGGACTATACGTGCCGATCTCAAATCCAAAAACTTGACAAGTGAAGCAGCCCTTAACAGGGTTGCCTGGAACACCGCCATTAGGACAAGAGACTGAAACTGCACGTATGTGTGGAGCACTCAGTCTAAAAAAATTATGTATGTATGTATGTATATTCTGCAATCTAATAATTTTTCACATTGGACTTCACCCCTTTTATACTGCAGACATTTTAATTTGATTCTAGGTATATTTAAACTATATTGTGAAATTTAAGAAGGATCTGTGGTAGTAAAAATTATTGAGTCATAGTTCAAAACCTGTTAATTGCTGGAGACTTTTCAAACTGAATAAAATAATTAACAGTAGTCAGAATACAGTTAAAAAGACGGCACCAGTACTGAAGGGGTCAAGATATTTGTTTCACTAAATACACTGTACTGTATACTGCTTTAGATTGTAGACATTTGAGTAAAAAGATATATAATTATTAACAAACACATTTTCTCGGCTTTAGACTGTACAGACAAAAACATAGGATAAATATTTACTCAATAATAATAATAATAATAATGCAACTAATATTCATAAATAACAATAAAAAAAAACATGGCTGTAAAATAGAAAAAAACTTGGGAAACATTGATTTATTCACACAATGGTACAAAAAAAAATTATGTAAACGTGATTGTCAAAAACTTATATGGCATTGATAGCAACATTCATACATGCATACAACAAATCACAAAAAAAAAAAACTTGCATATTTACCCCTCAATAAGGGGTTATATAGATCGAGAAAGATAAATTCGCCACTGCACTAGAAGTCGCCAAATTATTAATACTCTAATATAAATTGCAAAATAAATATATTAGGTCATTAATTTTGGCAACATACTGTATTAAAATCAATTAAGAATATACCAATTTTGGCAAAACTATAAAAATCAATATCAATTAGGATTTCTAGTAAAATTAGGACATCATAAAATTTTGGAAATATATTTAGTTTATAGAATAACAGCGCTTATCCATACCAATTAGGTTTCTAGTAAAATTAGGATATAACATTTTGGCAATATATTACATTCATAGAAAAATGGCGCTTTAAATGTAGTGGCAAATTTACTTTCATCGACGCCACATAAACAGTCATAAACATCAACCATTTACAAATGTCATTAAATTATATGGTAAAAATAACTCTTAAAAAGTATAAAATGCCTACAAATAATGATGATCAAATGCTTTTTACAAACCTTCTATAGATGAGAACCCCATTTTGAATTTGACCAGGCTTACACTAGAACATTTTATTCAGCTTAAGGGGACACCCGACTGCTTTTTTGGCCTATAAATTCATTCACTCATAAATTCTTAGTTTCCTCGCTAGACATCCCTCAAACTTAATTAAACATCCCCTAGGGACCCCCCCCCCCCCCCCCACAAGATAAATTTGTAAATTTCCCGGCCAAAGGACGGTTTCTCTTACAATTACAGGCGAACGATAAACTCGCCAAAAAAAAAATGACACCTAAATGGTACTTTTATAAATGGTAACATTTATAACAAAATGGGATGAAAGGTCTTAAAATCGCCCAATAAATGGGCCGAACAACTCTCACAAGCTCTTCCCAAACTGCCTAAAATTATCTAAGTTAGTCCGCACAAATAAAAAATTGTTTCAAAGGTTCAAAGAAAATGTAAGGCAAAGGAAGGTTCATGGGTATCATTTCTAATTCTATATAACTAGATGCCAGCATATAATGTTTACAAGTATTTGGTCCCATATTTTCTCTATTCAACATAATGCTTTAATTTACACACAAGTCTGGCTAATTATACTTATTTTATTCAACTTAGAAATTACCCATATGAATTGTGAGGGTACAAAATGTCAATAAACCTTAAAAAGGTAAAACAAATCTTGATAAACCTTCCAACTTTTACAGGTCCTTCCTAAATTGAATACAACTGATGGCACGAATTAAGTGAAAATCGCATCATACTGAATAAATAACAATTAATCCCTTCCAAATAAAAAGAACTATCAAAAACTATTGCCGATCACAAACAAAACAAAATCTAATTACTAGTCAAAAAAAAAAAAAATGGATAAGTATTTCCTATTATAAATAAGATACCTTATCATTGAAACTCAACTTTAACGAAACCGTAAATTGAAAATTATATGGCAAACAAAAAATTAAGTAAAGTACTGTTCACTTGAAAATGAAAGTACTACAAGAAAAATATTGAATAAAATGATAGTTGCAAGTTTTAAAAAAATAAAATTGGAAAAATATTCATCTAGAGTATTTGGAATGTCAAACAATCTGGCAACTGGGCAACTAATATTTTTGAGTTTATGAAGCATCTAATATGAATTCAGGCATACAGTAATACGATGGCGTGTTATCGAGGCTAACTAGAAGATTTTATTTATCTTAGGAAATGTAGTGAAAATAGATAGTTCGCTGTTATTGGAGTGCTTATAGGGATAAAAAAGGTCAATAATGATCTACAATCAGACTTTCACTCCTGCAGATATATCCTAAGCTACATCAAATCTTCTATGGTTAGCCAGAGTAAAAATCCCAAGTCGACGCCAACGTACGGAAGCAATACAAAAACCCCACGCGCTCATAAAAATACATTCATAAAATACGCACACACGCTCTCTGCCAAGCTCAGACAAATCTTAAATATACCTAATCTTATAAATAAGTTTTTTTCTATACAAAGTTTAAAGTATGAACACATTTAGAAACATCTTGCGGACAGTAGTTCCAGACATTCATGCACCGAGACAATACTGGGGTTGTATTCATAAAAATTCTAAAGTTATTCCAATTTTAGTGAAAAAATGGCCGTTATGCAAGTCGTTTGTCGATATGAAGCTCATTGTTAGCTTATTTTATGGGGCCACTATATAATTTTATTAGTTCTCCTTGAGGAGGATTTGCAAACTTTTTGGGTGTATGCTAAAGGTCTTCATTTAGCTAAAATAAACAACCACATATGTAAAATAATATAAGCTTGAGCAAAGAAATAACCACCGCATATGGAAACCAAGGAGTCTCCACATTACATAACTAAATTGCTAGCTTCAACATAGAAATTGCTCGATGAATTTTCAGCCCATTGGAAAACTAAGAATAAACAAAGAATATTTGAAAACTAAGAATAAACTAAGAAAGTTAACGAATACAAGCCCAGTGTTTTGGCTTCAACAGAGACAAACAATAAAAATAACACAGATAATTGTTCTTGTATCACTGAAATGGGAGAGTAGCAGCACTGATTTCACTGTCTCCAATGTACAGGGACTCTTCACTTAAAACCGCCTCATCTTAAAGGTGAACTACAGGGATGAACGAAAAAACGAAGATTAATGCAGGGTCTTAACTTGGCATGAATATACTGTAATATGTATATGGGCAATATCGATATAATTCCATTAAACTCCAGAACAAAATACTAATATATATAGTCGGTGACGAATTGGCATTTTCAGCCAGCTGGAGTGACTCCATTGTGTAGAGACGCCGTTTGTAAACAAGATATGCGGTCCTGAACAGTGAAGTCTGTTTTTCATAATTAATACCTTTCAATTCAATACTCAAGCTCTGCAAAAGATCGACCAACGTCCTGATGATGTGGTGCACATCAAGAAATAATCCCAGCTCGCCAGCAGTTAACATACATGCCGTGTTTATGCATGTTTAGCCTGGTATAGAGTTAAGGGAACTCGGTTCTAAGGCCTATTTCGTAATGATAATATAATTTTCTGTTCAATTTATATATCGTGGGCCCTTGACCAGACAGTGGTAAAGCCAAATGTTGAGCTGTAAACATGCATACAAATTAGAAGTTTCTCAAAAAAAAAACAGATTCACCCATTTCCCATGTCGAGAATTCCCGCCATTGGCCACAGTTACGTCATGGTAAACACACCAGTTCGCGCCACATAAAATAACTTAGATAAGCTATATTTCTATATTGTTAAAACAAATTGATGAAAGTTCTTCAGTATCATGTACCTAAAACCAAGCAGATCCCAATGGACATTGTAGTTTGAATAGGTTTCATCCCTGGAATTCACCTTTAAGTGGTTCAATTATTACACTGCATTAAATTCACTTACTCACTAAAAGGCGCCTCATTATAAGTGACTTCATCATTACACTGTCCATTAACCCTCCGAGGATCGATGACTCAATTCTTTTCCGTTTTCTGGCTTTTATTAGACCATTATATTCGGATTAGGAGGGGTATATGGAAGTCAGAGGGTTGATCGAGATAGTCTTTACCCTTGCAATCCTCACAGATCCTTCCTAAGCTGTGTAGAATTGTCTAATGATGGCCACAATAAACGCTAAAACAAGTCATGACCCTCAAGGGGTTAATTAAAATCACTAACTTGAAGCCGCCTCACCTACAGAGGTTTCATTACTACACTTTGCATTAATTAAATTCACTTAAAAGTTATGCTTTACTGTTATGTAAATCAGACAAAAATGAGACAAAATGGCAATAAATGACCCAAAATAATGGCTTCACGTAACGTCGTCTCATTTAAAGTCTCGATTTTTAGGAACGTAAGTCCAGCTTCAAGTGAGGAATTCCTGTACAGGCTTGGTTTATGACATGGGGGGGAAGAGCATTATAAAACGGTGAACTGAGCCTCCTCGGGTTAATATTATAAAAGTAATTCCTTGCCCACCGAGTATTCATTATTCTTTAAAATTAGAGTAAAATAGTTTTCAGAACAATAACAAATTAATCCTTCGTAAGTCTCTAGGAAACATTCTAATAAATTAAAGTAAAATAGTTTTCAGAACAATACAAAATGAAGCTTTCGTAAGTCTTTAAGAAACATTCTAATAAATTAAGAACAATGTAAAAATTAATCTTTCGGAAGTCTTAAAAGAAGCTAAATTATAAAGACGAGCTTGTGACAATTAGGCCTACTCTATACTATTGACGTAAAATGCTAGAACAAATTTTCAGATTCTTTAAAATATAGATCATCTTTTGTAAGTCTTTCAGAAACAGTCAAAATAGACAAACTTGTTACAAATACCAGGTACTTTATACAAATTGTCATAAAATTCTATAAAAAACTTCAGGTTCTTCAAAATAAATCTAAAAGCTGAAATGATCATTATCTATATACTCTGGCATATTATTTATTTCCACATAGCAATTTTGATTACTTCTTTTGCATTTATCTCGTGTCGTCCAAGTTTTAGTGTTTATTTTGCAAGTTTTACATTATAATATACCACATTTATTTTTCTTATTGGGAAAGGCTAACTCGAGACAGAAATGATCGCTAAAACACTAAAACTAAAAAAAAGGCAAGCATGATGAGAATTACCCACAATTGTCATAAAATGCATATCACATGTATAACATGAGATTCTTCAACCCGAGGCAGGCCTAAGTACATATGAGCCTTGTAGCAGTAAAAATATATAGTAGTATTTAACAGCTTGGCTACGGTGGCGGCACTTTTACCTTATTCTGGAAAATAATGTTTTTACTAAGCTTAGGTGGAATGTCTAGGCATGAAGCTAGTAAATCCTAATATCATCATATATTTAAAATACCCATAAAGCCCTTAAATAGAATAAAATTCTGCTTAGGAAGGATCTGCGGGAGTTACGACAGTTAAGATAATATTTACTCCTTTGATTCCTAGAAATCAGAAACTAAACTGAATAAAATCATGAAGTGTTAGCCAGAATAAGTAACACATGTCGCCAAGGTATTCAAAGCGTCAAACAATGTATTAATTGTGCTCATTACCTACTCCACCAAGATACTAGAGTCCGGTCTCCCATAGTTCTGTTTGATGAAAAGATCGGGATTGTTAAACTTCCCTTTGGGGCCCATGTTCATGTTGGGTTTCCTATTTCTCAGGTTGTCCGCGTTCCGGGCGTGGATGGCGCGGTCGGCCGGATCCTCGAGCATTGTTTTGATGAGTTCGGGGTCAGAGAGTCTGGTCAACAGCTCGTAGAATCGTGCGTGGCTGAGGTGCTGCTTTAACCGGTAGAGCAGGTACACGTCGCCGATCTTGCAGCAGTTGACCACCGAGACGATGGTGTTGCTCACAGTGTCTTTCGCGTTGAGGGGCTTGGCCACCCGAAGCATCATCAGACGGAAGTATGGGAGCCACATGAAGCCCAGGAAGATGAGATAGGCGCAGGTTATGGTGGTCAGGATAATCAGCCACACCCAGACGCCCAAGAACACTTTCTCGTACAGCTCCATCACGGTTAGATGGCAACCCAGTTTTTCTGTTCTCTGGCCAACCAGTTTGTTGTCCACTGTCAACTCACACTTGGCGAAGGGCGGGAAGGTCCTGGACATGTAGTCAGAGAAATTGACTGGATCGCGGGTGTACGGGTAAGCCATCCAGCCGTAATGGAGGAACCGTCCTTGGAACACAAAGTCTAGAAACTGGAAACTGATTATGTCCACCACTAAAGCTACTGCGTTACATATGACAAACTTATAATAGAGTCCATTGTGGGTCTTAAGGTTGAAGGCGATGTAGCGAGCCGCCCGGTCCACCAATTCCTTCTCTATTTGATCGTAGCGGCAGGAGTGGACGGCCAGATCCTCTATGAGTTTCTTCACCTTGGGGTTCTCGGAGTGCTTGGAGATTTTACGGGGGATATAGTAAATGCCAGCTAGCACCAGGAGGGTCCAGTGGATCCATCTGTAGAAGAGTAGGAATCTGCGCTCGTTCCCGCCTTCCTCGACGAAAGGGTAGGACAGGCAGATGTTGATGTAGTCAAGACGCACCTGGGTCTCGGCGTTGAAGTGAGACACGCAGGTGATCACGTCCCGGTGGTACCACGAATACCACACGGACGAGAACCCAGCTAGCAAGAGCCAGAAGGTCCATTGGTAGTGCATCTTCAGAACTAATCCATCGCAGGGGGCAGTACAAGGGGCGCGTTTTTTCTTGAATATGTTCACGACGTTACCCACCAATTGGCGGATAATGTCGGTGCCTCCGTGACCTATGATAGCCATCTTTCAGTTCCTGCAAAACAATTATGTCTCATTAGGAACCTACTTTCAAATCTAAGTCATCTGTCTGAAATTAAGGTTTTGTTAGTTTCCAGAAGTTTTACCAGATCACCGGAGGATTTAAACCGACACGTCAAAGTGCTCGTCTTTAGGATAAACACTTTTTTTTCTATGTGGATTAGTTTCCCAAGTTTTCCAGATGAGGGGAGCACATAAACCCATATATATATATATATATATATATATATATATATATATATATATATATATATATATATATATATATTTATATATCCTTATTGTCTAGCGCTAAACCACTTTTTCAATGTCAGCTTAAGTACTCCAAGTTTACTAAATTGGTGAATTTAAACCCACATATCAAAATGGTTTAGTTTTTTACAATAAAATTTTACATGAGCATAAGTTCTCCAGCCAGTATCCACGCTACTATTATTATTATTATTATTATATCATCATTATTATTTTCTATACCAAATCAGTGCCCAAAACCATGCCTTTGTCTGTACAAGTCTAAAGCCAAGCCATAAAGAGTCAATAAAAGGAAGAAAAATGAAAGTCAAGCCAGATCTTTCATCTTTTATTGAACAGAGTTATTAAAAGCAATTCTCAAACTGGCAAAAAATAATAGGAACAGGACCCAAATTATAACCACATTAAAACGGATCAATGTTGGGCTGTTTGTGTCTAAAATGCAGCTTGAAAAATGCCAAAAAACAAATGCATAACCTGGCAATGTCTATGTTGTATTAAAACTAAAAACTTAAGTACAGTACAAAAAATCTCACACCAGCATTCATTACCTTCCAGTGCGACAACGCCGATTTAATTTCTATTCGAGCTAACTTTAGAATATATTAGCTTAGAATTGATTTAGGAAATTCAAATGGATAAAACCTCATTCGTAAACTGCATAAAACTGTCGAATGATAGCAATTCCAATAGATTTTTACCCATATGTTATCTAGATCATCTCCAAGCATAATAAAATCATCTAATGGTAGCCATAATAAAAATTTAAAACGACGTCGTCGTACCAAAGCTTATTGCCTAATATCACTCAACATCCATTCTTCATATAAAAAAATATCAACATACTCTTAAAACAAGATCCAGGCCTCTCTCGCTATCCGATGCCCCGATTTACGATATTATTATAGGTTATTAGGTGTTTGGGTTTTGGCTGGTCCGAGAACGCATCGCCATTTACAGCACAGTACCCCATTAATTTAAGGGTTCGCCGTATGATTTTTCTGTCCAAGATCGTGTTTCCAGGAACGTAACTCATTCGTATATCGAGGGAGACCTGTAGCCACTTAACAAACACCACAAGCCAATAGGAACTGGCTTCAAAAGTTAACATTGCTTTTGTCAGCGTTGGGCAGCGATAAACCAAACGGTTAACTTCGATAACATCCCGATAACCACAATTTTTAAGTCTAATATTTTGATAAGTTCTTTTGTCTTCATATTGTGTCATCCCAGTTTTGGTTTGTTTATTTTGCAAGATTTACATTATAATTCTAATACCAAGTTATTGGAAGTTCACAATAATCCAATAACGATATATATCTTTTAATAAACATCTTGAAAAATAAGGAAAAATGCTTATTTATGCTAAATCCAAAAATACATAGGCATTTTCTACAAGCTTTAGAATTTGTTTAGCTTAATAATCTTAATATTGTTATGGTAGAACTGAATGTTGTCAGTTGACGTTGATACTGAAGAACGTAAACAAATTATATATCTACAGTATTACATTTCTAGCGGACAACAAAATTATGGACATTATCTGACGAAAACATTTAGTTATTGGGAAGTTAACTGGTCCGATAACGATAAATGAAAGTTAACTTATAAGAATAGGCCGATGAAAAAGGTAACTTTGATAATTTCCGTTATCGAATTATCGCTTCAGTGCCCAACTTTGGCTTTTGTACTTGCCACTGATAAGTACAGATAAAATGCATAAAAAAATCCCCTAGCTAAACCCCTTCTGTACCGGAGACGCATTTTAAATTTTGTTCTGGCTATTGTAAAACGGCTTCATTCGATTTAATAAGGGCCTCCAGAAATGAACAGGTTTCTAAATGTCTCGCTTATCACTTTTTGCTACCACAGATCCTTCTTAAACTGCACAAAATTGTATAAATAGTTAGAATAAAATAAAAAAACGTCGCCGGTACTGAAGGGGCTAAATACGAGAAGGGTTATAGGGGGGGGGGGGGGGGGGGGCGCAGAACTGTCCTGATATCTTGCCACAATTGGGGTACGTTCCAAGCACAAGACTACCAGCAAGAAAACAAGCATGCACTGTTATTTTAAGGGGAGACGGCCGTTGGTTTGGTCTGTTAATTCATTTAATCATACATTTTTTTAGTTTCTTCCCTAGACCTCCATCAAGCTTAGAAAAACACCCCCTAGACCGCCCTTCAAGATAAATTTGTACATTTTTCGGTAAATGGCACAAAAGGTGTTAAAATTGACTACGAAATTGGGCGAAAGGTGTTAAAATCGCCAAACTAATGGGCCGAACGTCTTATAATCTCAAAACTAGTGGGGCTAAACATTAGGGAGAAGGGGGTCCAGAAAAACGGTCTGCCTCCCCTTAAGTTTCATATATTGAGGCGCAAATACTTAAGCATTGTTTCTCGATGCAATGCTTGATTTCCATTTTATTTTATCAATGTTTGGGTCTTAGAACGGATTCCAACTGCCTTAACCCACACAGTACCAGTGATGTCCTTTTACCTTTTCCTGGCTACTATTAGACTATTTTATTCAGCTTTAAAAGGGCCTCTAGTAATTAACAAGCTTCGAACTATGTCACTTCACCCATTTTACTACCACAGATCCTTCTTAAACTGCACAAAATAGTCCTCATATGGCCAGAATTAAACTAAAAATACGTCGCCGGCACAGGAGTTAACCATGCAGAAAGGGTTTGCTCTCCCCTTCCCCCGATGAGAGAGAGGGAGGGAACAGCGAGCCCCTTCCTAAAGATTATAACGCTTTACTCCTATTATTACGACCAATGCGGGTTTTGTGGGGCGCTCGTTTGTGGCCTTGGCCTTGCTCGGGACCTTGAGGCTGTTCGGCCAGACAGCCTGAGGAACAGCAACAACAACAAACAATGCTCTTCATCCCAAATATTTAAAGAGTCCAATCTTCCATAGCCTGAGCCCCTTCACATCATAAAAGACTAGGTCCATGTAACAGAATATTTCCTTAGAATTCAAAATTCCCTGTCAAAATAATTATATTGTTGGGTCTAAGAATTTGGACGTATTGAATCTGATCATTCATTTTAAAACAAATATCTAATAAATTTGTACAGGTCTCCCTCACTATCCAATGCCCCGATTTACGTTATCATTATAGGTTTTTAGGGGTTTGTGTGAGTTTTGGTAGGTCCAAGAACATATCCCCTGTTACCCCCTTAATTTTAGGATTCGCTATATAATTTTGCTATACAATTATACGCTATACGACTTTGCAAGTTTTACATTATAATTCAAGATCGGGTTTTCAGGAACGTAACCCAATCATAAATCGAGGGAGACCTATACTCAACAAGGGTACAGGGGTTTGTTAAAAGATCAGTAGGACAGGAAGATAGCTAGTAGGCAGCACTCATTATTCGACAAGGATACTGGAGTTGGGCAGGTATCCTCCTTCGCCGGGGGTGCCAAAGATCACATCCTGGAACTTGCCTGGACTCTTGGGGTTGGGCTTGCGTTGCCGGAGGTCGGGAGGTGCCCCTTTGTTGTGATGAGGATGGTCAATGGCCACACTATCGAGCATTGTGCGCAGAAAATCGGGGTCGGATAGTCGGGTTAGGAGTTGATAGTAGCGCGCGTGGCTGAAGTGCTGCTTGAGACGGTAGAGTACGTACACGTCCCCGATCTTGCAAGTGCTGACGATATTGCATATGGTGTTGCGTATGGTGTCTTTAGCACTGACTGGCTTGGCTACTCGGAGCATCCACAAACGAGCCCATGGTAACCACATCAGGCCCAGGAATATCAGGTATCCTACGGTCATGGTGGTCATGACGATCAGCCACACCCAAACCACCAGGAAGATCTTCTCATACAATTCCATGACAGTCAGGTGGCAGCCCAGACGTTCGATACGCTTGTTGGTCAGTTGGACTTCGTTGTGGAGCTCGCAGTCAGCGAATGGGGGGAACATCTCCGACATGTAGTCTGTGAACTTCACTGGGTCGCGATTGAAAGGATAAGCTAGGAATCCATACTTTAGGAACCGGCCTTGGAACAAAAAGTCCAAGAATTGGAAGGCAAAAATGTCTACTAGCAATGCAACTAAGTTACAAGTTACATACTTGTAGTACAGGCCATTGTGAGTCTTCAGATTAAATGCAACATACTTGGCAGCACGTTCAACAAGTTCTGGTTCGCCTCCGTCAATGCGATGTGCGTTCACAGCCAGATCTTCGATGAGCTTTTTTACTTTGGAATTCTCGGAGGTCTTAGAGATTTTGCGGGGAATGTAGTAGAATCCAGCAAGGAGGAGCAGAGCCCAGTGGATCCATCGGTAGAAGAGCAGGTAACGCCTTGGTCCTGCTTCACCTTCCGCTAGCGTGTCCGACCCCGCGCCCTCCACAAACGGATAGGATAGACAGATGTTGATGTAGTCTAGCCTGACTTGTGTCTCGGCGTTGAAGTGCGACGCACAGGTGATGACGTCCCTGTGATACCAAGAGTACCAGATGGTCGAGAACCCTCCGAGTAAGATCCAGAAGGTCCACTGGTAGTGCATCTTGAGCACCATGCCGTCACATGGCGCCGTGCAGGGCGTAGCCCGCTTGTTGAAGATATTGACAACATTGCCGACAATTTGCCGGATAATGTCAAAGGACCTCCCACTCTGGCCTGGCATGACCATTCCTCTCTCTCTGGAAAGGGAGAACTGTATTACTGGTTCATCGCCGTCTTTTCCTCACGCAGCGATATTTCACTATATGGCATCTTTTTCAACAAGCAAGATGTATTTTTTTAACACTGGAAAGCAAGATCAAGGTTTATTTTTAACACTGAAAAGCAAGATCTTTCAAATTTATCAAGAAGCAAGTTTGGTTAACATAGAAGGCAAGAGCAAGTTGTTTAACACGGAGAGATCAAGTGAGTTTTTATTAACACTAAAAGCAAGATCTGCCAAGTTTTAAGACTACATATCTTCAGTTTTTAATATAACCACATTCAATTTATAGACAAAGACAGACAGCAAGGTTTTTTTTGGCAGTTCAGACACTTTTAAAAGCCCGACTTTCTTTTAAAGAAGATGAAAGAAAGTAGGATCATGCAGAAAGGTGAACTCTTGCATTTTTGTGACATCCTTTTCATTTTGTTGCGGTCTGATTTTATTCAGCTTAGGAAGGACCTATTGGTTTAAAAGCAGGGTGTCAATCCAAAGCAATTTTGTTTGAAGACTTGAATGAATACGAGCAAGAATACAGAAAAAATAAACATCGCTTAGCATCGTTTTGGCCATTTTATCACTTCCAACGACAAAATTTGAACTATAAAATTTTATCTCTGCATTCACAATAATAAAGATTAATAAAGAATGCACTCAGCTTTGGCTTGACACCTTGGGTAAAAGCTGTCAGATACCCATAAGGTCTTTCTAAGCTGCATAAAATTGCTCGATAATAGCCAGAACAAAATGAAGAATGCTGTCACATACTGTAGAGGTTAGGTTAGACTAGCCCATACATATACGGAGGATCAATCAGTACACAGAATCAATAACAATACTAAGTACTACACACAAACAATGAGTAGTTAGATGAATAAATTTAGCATACAAATGTACGATAGATGTAACTTATCTATCGTTCATTTTTATTTACATTATTATTTTGACACTAACTTTGAGTAGTTTGTTTGCCAGACACCGTAATTCCCGAGATGAATATTAGGTGTATGTAACGAATCGCTAGGTCAAGTTGCCCGGGTTTGACATCTACCAATAACATTTTGACAGTGAGGTTTCGATCCGCCGACCCCTTGATCAGCAGCCGACGCTCTACTGACTATGCCACGCCTCGCAACTTTGAGTAGTTAGAAGTCAATTTAGCATATGGTACATTTAGACACTTTATGCTTATCTAATTTCATATTGTTGTGAAAAAAAATATTGGGCAATTGACCACTTGCTAGTTTCAGGCTATAAAAAAGTTGGTGCCTTAAACATCGATATTAAACAGAAACACAATAATAATGTAGGTTTCTGATGGATAAATGGTATGTTGAATTGGGTTTTATGTATGAATGAATATATTACGACCGTATTTTAGCTGGTAATTCTGCTAAATATCTATGTTTACAGCTCCAACTTCCTTATAGAATGAACCTCGCAAGTCGGCAATTGAGCTAGCAATCTTCCCCCCACTATCAAGCTTTGAGAATCAAGCCATTTGCCTGGGAATACGAAGGTGATTCATTAGTGGCCACCCCAGAGAGGATCAAGGCCAAGGGAACAGATTCTATATATCCAGTGATTTTAATTAGTTCTTTTGTCTTTCTATTGTGTCATCCCTGTTTTGGTTTGTTTATTTGCAAGTTTTACAGTATAATTTACATTTTTATGTTGACACTATAATTGAGTAGTTAGATAAACGATCGTATTGTATTGATATTGCGTACTAAATGAATCACCACCCTAGTTTAGTAAGCAAAAAAAAAATCTACGGCATGCAAAAAACATTTGATTTGGCATTTACCTATTTATTATACAAAATTCTGGTTTCTAGTGAACCTCGTTATAAGACTCTCAGAGCCGACTGTAAAAACGAAAGGTGTAGGAATTAGCATTAGCACATAATTTGGTCTTAAAAGTAAGGCATCAGCATTTAAGATTATGGATTATTTGGGAGGCTTTCCTTGAGTCTGATGCATTTGGTCTTATAAATATGGAATCAGCATTAAAGATTAGGTTATTTTTGGGTTCCTGAAATGTGCGCGCCAATGTTGCATGGCTGTTGGCAGCAACCAATGAACTCCACTACATGAATCTGCAAGGTTCTTTGATCACATCGCATAGTGTAAATACTGGAAACTGCTGCACGGAAAAATTGTATTACCTCCGCCACCAAAGTTATATGGAAGTTATGTTTTTGCCTCTGTCTGTCTGTAGACAATATATCGAGCAAAGTTATGAACCGTTTTCACAAAATTTGGTGGGCAGATAGGATACATACCTAGGAAAAAGTTAATGAATTCCTCTCACGCTTATGCTTTCCATAATGCAGTTGGGTCTGAGTACATGATTAGATTGATATCCAAAATTCGAAAAGAGATATTAATTGTGATCGTGTACTCAACCTTTAACTGTGTTGGTGGTGTAATGGTTTAGGTGCTTATGTTCTGGGTGTGGTGTCCAGAGTTGGAATCCCGGGAGGGCCATATGCTTTCATTAGTTTATTTAAGTACATTGGGGTTTGTATTTACATACATACATACATACATCAAATTTTAAGACCGAGTGTTCCACACATCAGTGCAGTTTCAGTCTCTTGTCCTAATGGCGGCATTCCAGGCAACCCTGTTAAGGGCTGCTTCACTTGTCAAGTTCTTGGATTTGAGATCGGCGCGTATAGTCCGATCCCAGGTCTTCCTCGGTCCACCCCCTCAGTTACTAACCCATCTGTCCCCTACTAACTTCCTAATCCTGCCACGGACATTAGTTCCAGGGCAGTAATTCCCTTTCCAATGTTCCCTTACCAACTCTAAACCACTGTTTGGACACTTGATCCTCAGTGTTTTGGAGGACAAGCAACCTAGAAGGGTCACTAGATCTGTTGTTGCTTGATTTCCTTTGTACTCCTTTGTACACCCCTTGGTGCAGCTCCCTTCACAATCACAGACCTGCATTTTTTCACCCAATTTTGTTCATCCATTCTCTCCACATGTCCATACCATCCCAGTCTACTTGTACGCATCACCTCGCTAATACTCTTTATACCTAAACGTCTCCTCAGCTCAACATTTGTTATTCTATCCTGTAGCCTGGCCCCACACATCCATCTCACCATTCTCATCTCATGTTCTCCATTCTGTTGACATCCTCTACTTTAACGGCCCATGTTTCTGAGGCATACGTCATTGCACTTCTAACACATGAGGCATACACCTTTCCCTTCAGGGGGAGAGGCATTCTTTTCATGGTCAGGATTGGCATAAATTCTCTGAACTTCCCCCAGCCACACCTAATTCTAGCAACAGTGGCAGCCTCGGCCCCACCACCGGCAGAGATGGTATCTCCTAGGTATTGATATTTGATATTTGATATTAATGTTTTGTATTTGATATTAATGTTAAAGAACGGGGTGTTACTTATTATAGGACGTGATCCAGAGATTTTTACAAAAGTTGGTGGGCAGATAGAATGTGCACCCAGGAAGAAGTGATTCAAATTAGGAGGCAATCTGGATCATATCCTGGAATCCAAACGCAGAATTTTTTTTAGGGCAACAATATCAATGGCAACGAACCAGCCAGTGTATGCGGAGGTATGCGCTCTACCGAGTGTAATGTACACAGGTCTCCCTCACTATCCGATGTCCCGATTTACGATATTATTACCCATAGCTTACTCTGACTGTTCCTTTTACTTATATATTTTCTAGATCTCAAGTGACGGCACCTCTCCGTGGATTGACCTCCCAATCTACCAAGATTGGAAGCAATCTAAGGGTCACATTTTTCCTTTGCCCCTCAACTTACTCTTCATAATTGCTGAGGGGCACAGGGTCCTGGGTGGGGCTTTGGTTTCCCGGGCGTTTCCGCACCCTCCTCAGCTCCCCGCCATGAAGTGGCTTCGGTCACCCAGGCTTTATTGTGGTCGGCAGGGAGGGTTCTGTGGGGGCGCTCGGTTATGGCCTTGGCCTTGCTCGGGGCCTTGGGGCTGTTCGGCCAGGCAGCTTGGGGAACAACAACAACGATATTATTATAGGTTTTTAGGGGTTTGGGTTTTGGCTCCGAGAACGTATCCCCATTTGCCCCATTAATTTTAGGGTTCGCAACACAATTTTTCTATTTAAGATCGGGTTTTCAGGAAAGTAACCCAATCGTAAATCGAGGAAGATCTGTACTGTATAAAATTCTATTCTTCTATTCTTACTATGGAATATTCGTCACCAAAATTAAAATGTTATGATTTCGTAGCGTATTGTCAAATGCGCCCCTACCTATTCTAGATTTTGTAGAGACTGTAGAGTAAACATTGTCACTCAAAAGCTATATTAGTAAAGGCTCATTTCAATCTTTATCAAACCCAATAGAGAGAATGCAGTGCTATATAATAAAAGTTGGGTTTAATGTTTTAAGGGAGCCCACCTCGCTTTTTTTCTTTCTCTCCCTCTCTCTTTGGCTTGTATCCATTCGGCCCCATTCAGCCTACTGTTTTAAGACGTTTACCCCCATCAAGGTGTTAATATTTTCCTGGCGAGCGGTAGAGAGCCAGAATATATATACTTTTATTTCGACAGCAAGCTAAATTTGTACATTTTTCGAAAGAAAAATTTCTCCGGCGAAGCCGGATTTCTCCAAACAATACAGGCTCGCTATCGCTCGCCAGGAAGAAATCTACACCTGGATGGGGATAAACATCTTAAAACAGTTGGCTGAATGGGGCCGAATGGATACAAGCCAGGGAAAGAGAGAAAAGGAGAGAAAGATAAAAAGAGCCAGTGACCCCCCTTAAAGATTCAAATGGGTATATACTTATCAAAGCTTCAGAGTACACCCAGAACGAGGGGCAGCGCGCTCCTCGGTGCCGCTAGAAGTGTGGCGAACTCAACACAAGGTAAGGTAAGGTAACAGGTCACCCTCGCTATCCTATGCCCAAATTTACCATACTGTATTTTTATCGGTTTTTAGGTGTTTGGGTTGGGGTTTTGGCTGGTCCCAGAACCCATCCCCATTTACCTCATTGATTTTAGGGCTTGCTATATGATTTTGCTATTTAAGGGGAGATGGTTCACTTTTGGGGCGATTTTGGCATGTATTCGTTATTTTACTAGTTTCCTCCCTAGACCTCCATCAAATTTAAAACAAAAAATCCATTAGATCCCCCTTCTAGTTTAATTTGTACATTTTTCGGTAGAAAAATGCCAGTTCTTCCAACATTACAGGCTCACTATCGTTCGCCAGGGAAAAAATTGACACCTAAATAGCACGAAAGGTCTAAATATTAACAAAGAAATGGGGAGAAAATCTTAAAATCGACTAACTAATGGGGCAAACATCTTAAATTCTCAAAACTAATGGGGCTAAACATGACGGAGAAAGTGGTCCAGAAAACCGGCCCATCCCCCCTTAAGATCGGGTTTTCAGGAACGTAACCCAAGTATATCGAGGGAGACCTGCATACAGTAGTTTATCGAGGGAGACCTGCATACAGTAGTTTATCGAGGGAGACCTGCATACAGTAGTTTATCGAGGGAGACCTGCATACAGTAGTTTATCGAGGGAGACCTGCATACAGTAGTTTATCGAGGGAGACCTGCATACAGTAGTTTATCGAGGGAGACCTGCATACCGTAGTTTATTGTGGGAGACCTGCATACAGTAGTTTATCGAGGGAGACCTGCATACAGTAGTATATCGAGGGAGACCTGCATACAGTAGTATATCGAGGGAGACCTGCATACAGTAGTTTATCGAGGGAGACCTGCATACAGTAGTTTATCGAGGGAGACCTGCATACAGTAGTTTATCGAGGGAGACCTGCATACAGTAGTTTATCGAGGGAGACCTGCATACAGTAGTTTATCGAGGGAGACCTGCATACAGTAGTTTATCGAGGGAGACCTGCATACAGTAGTTTATCGAGGGAGACCTGCATACAGTAGTTTATCGAGGGAGACCTGCATACAGTAGTTTATCGAGGGAGACCTGCATACAGTAGTTTATCGAGGGAGACCTGCATACAGTAGTTTATCGAGGGAGACCTGCATACAATAGTTTATCGAGGGAGACCTGCATACAGTAGTTTATCGAGGGAGACCTGCATACAGTAGTTTATCGAGGGAGACCTGCATACAATAGTTTATCGAGGGAGACCTGCATACAGTAGTTTATCGAGGGAGACCTGCATACAGTAGTTTATCGAGGGAGACCTGCATACAGTAGTTTATCGAGGGAGACCTGCATAGGCTACAGTAGTTTCGAACGAGTGGCCACGATGATGAATTGACCACTTGCGAGTTTCAGGCTACTGTATAAGGAAGTTGGAGCCGTGAACATCGATATTAAACAGAAATGCAATAATAATGTATTTTATTGATGGATAAATGGTATGTTGAATTGAGTTTTATGTACAGTATTTATATATGTACTACAACCGTTTTTTAGCTGTAAATTCTCTTAAATATCAGTCTAAAGCTCCAACTTCCTTATAGAACGAAACTCGCAAGTCGGCAATTATGAACAAAGAGCAGTCCAGATTATGTGTGGAGATTCATGGCAACAACAACCTTCCCCAATGTGAAGGGGCTTGTGCTGAGAGATTAATAGAGAATCATAACAAAGTACAGTATAGAGCAATCGCGGTGAATTATGAACAAAGAGCAGTCCAGATTATGTACGGAGATTCGCAGCAACAACAACAACCTTCCCTAATGTGAAGGGGCTTGTGCTGAGAGGTTAATAGAGAATCATAACATAGTATAGAGCAGAGTCTATTATATAACCAGGCAGTGATGGAGACGAGACAAGACAAACGAACATTGCTTTAAACGTAGTGAGGGTGTTCACTTTCCCCTTCACAAATTTGTCCTCGATAATATTGTTCAGAATCGAATAATACTTGAGTATTTTAACCTGGCATTGATATTCAATAAATTAAAAGGCTTGGTAATCATTACTCAGGCTGATATTTGGTAATGTATACATACATCAAACAACGAAAGTCGGTGCGCTCCTCAGTGCCACTGGCGAACTCCACATAGGTAGACATAGGTAGGTAATACATTACAAGAAATCAGCCAGAGTAATGATGATCAAGCTTTTTGATTAAACAAATATTAATTCATATTTAGTCATCAACCTACCAATTAGCTTAGGCCTACAAATGAATAATATATGCCAGGTTTCATAAATGATGTTATATAATTATGGCAAATATGTTGTGAATGGGAAAGGGCACCCTCTCCACATTCAAGTCTATGCTCAGGGCATTTTATAACATATCAGTACAGTACTATAGAAGTGGGCACTAATATGGTCACTATTGGGCTACAATGATGTGTTTCCAGTTTAGCTATATTATAGTCTATAGACAATTTTACGTATCTCCGGAGAAATTATCTACTTATTTTCTAATAAGTAGCATGATATCAGTGGAGTACAGTCGGCATAATAAGTGATGTCTCGGCACCAAGTATATTTTGATCAGCAATATCTAAAACCCGATTTATTAGTTTAGAGTGAGATATAGAAATTTATTCCTACACTTACCCACCCTATTCAACATCTGACAGACGTTAGCGCAGCACATAGCGAGCCAAACATATTGACAGCCGAGACATGACTTATTAGCGCCACTGTACGTATCATTTATTTCCAGAGAAAATTGGAAGCGTTAAAATCTATCGAACTAGCTGGTTTATTAGGAAGGTGAAGTGAGGTGCTATAGTCTATTCGCTGTAAGTAAGCGAGAAATCATGACCTCTAACCTCTGTTACTCAAAAACTACTTGAGTAATCGAGATAATATGTTTACCATTTGGGAAGAGGCAGTCAAGGAATAGATGTGGAAATTTACAGCCAATTTTCTCTAGCCCTTTTTGAGTTGCAGACGATAGAGTTTATGATTTATCGCCTACTTACAGCGAATAAACTGTGCTAGTAGATTTATCATTCAGTGACCCCCCCATGCCACCATCTCTCCTAACTAAACTAATAACCATCTTTCCAACTTCAGGTATTGTACAGTCTTTGGAAACCCACAACTTTCAAACTATAGGTAGCGCCAGCGAACTTGACGATAATCTTGACCCCTTAACGTCTTATAACTAAATGAATGAAAGCAATGGGGGCTGACGTTTCTATAATTTGGGAAGAGTCCACCAGGAAATAGGTGCGGATATTCACATCAAATCAAAGGCTACTGGAACCCTGACCCAGTGTACGTATTCAGTTGTAATCCTTTTTTTTTTTTAACACGCTCTTTCTTGGATAGTCCTAATTAGCCTGGGGTAATACTTCAAAGATAAAGGTATATATCTGAACAATTGTATTCTGTTTAGACATTTACTTCTCATTCAGACCAGTCAATAAAAAAACCAAGAGGAAAAATCTTGAAGGTGTTTCACATTCACACTTCCGGAACGTTTTCTAAATTGTATCTCCACATCTTTGCTAATTAATAATTTTATTAACAATAGAAAAGTTGTTCTATTAAAGAATTATTTAAGAGTATAATGTCACCAAGGCTGGAACCAAGCCTAATCCAACTCACATTGTCCAAATGTAAAAATGTCTAGTTCAAGATGTTTAAACATAAAATTTCAATCAAAAGTTGCTTATTTCATCCTCCTTCCTCAACAGACAATGCTGTATGTCGATTCAAAAGTAAAAATATATACAGTACCACCTTGTTGGACAGCAAAATTTTATTTTAACTAATAATAATTATAAATCCTATTAGCTTGACTATAACTTCATTACATTATCATGATACTGCACATTCAATACTGTACACATGGTGTACAGTCTGTGGGGCCGCAGTATGATGGGCTGTGGCGTACTTGTTATTTGCCCCTCTGCTGGCAATATATATGATGATGGCAATAAGTCATGGGGGGTGAGGGGGGGCAAAGTCCTCTCTCAACCCATTATTGTATCCCACGGCATACAATAATATAAACAAAGCGGGCGATACGCCCCAATACTACATGGGTGGCGGCCCGACCGTCAGGCGACCCAATTGGGATGCGGCCCGACCGCCATGGGACCGTACACATAGCTACTAACTATAACATGTTGACTGACCACAATATAAACACTGCATACTAAAAAAAATTACAAATATGAACTTAAACCATTGTTTGAGAGTAAATATGAAAGGTGAATAGTACATACTGTACAGTACAATTAACCAATTTTTTGTTATACCTAACTAAAATATATCTTTAGATTGTAAACCAAATATATAAGAACATAACAAAATGGGAGTCTGCAAAAAGCTGATCGGCCCATACAAGGCAGATCCCCGTCACACCCAACCCCAACTCACTAATACCTTGAGTACTGACCCCACCAAAACGGTCACAGATTAACACAAGATTACGGGGGTCTGCTGAGCGCCGATTGGCCCACACCTGGTTGATCCCCCTCACACCCAACCCATCTCATCCATATGCCTATCTAATTTTATCTTAAAGCTCCCTATCGTTCTTGATCCCACTATATCACTCGGTAGCCTATTCCGCCCATCTACAACTCTGTTACCAAACCAATATTTGCCTATATCTTTTCTGAAACGAAATTTATCTAATTTGAAACCATTTGTTTGAGTTCTTTCGCTATCACTGAGCTTCAGTACATTTTTCATGTCTCCTTTATTTGTCCCACTAACCCACTTGAACACTTCTATCATATCCCCTGTAACTCTGCGTCTTTCTAACGAATGTAAGCCTAATTTGTTCAACCTTTCTTCATATGGTAGATTTCTAATATTATGAATATTTTTTGTCATTCTTCGCTGTACTCTCTCCAACGAATCTATGTCCATTCTGTAATAAGGACACCAAAATTGGACAGCATAATCCATATGAGGTCTCACTAATGACAAGTAAAGTTTCAAGATAACATCGGCAGTTCTGTTACTCACACTCCTTGAGATGAACCCTAGAATCCTGTTTGCCTTGTTACGTACGCTTATACACTGTTTTCTAGGTTTCAAATCGTTGCTAACAAACACGCCCAAATCTTTCTCGCAGTCTGAGTTTTCTAATTCAGCATTAGCTAGCTTATATTTTGCATTAGTATTCGTCTTCCCTATCTTTAATACCTTGCATTTGTCAATGTTAAAATTCATCTGCCATTTTACTGACCATTCGTGTAAGGTATCTAGATCCCTTTGGAGGCACTCTATGTCGCAATCTGAATCTATTGGTCTCCCTATTTTGGTATCGTCTGCGAATTTACTTATCCTACTAGTTATACCTAAATCAAGGTAATTTATGTATATAATAAATAACAGAGGACCCAATACAGATCCCTGGGGGACACCACTCTTGACTGATCCCCACTCTGACTTAGTACCATTTATGCTGACTCTCTGCTTCCTACCAATTAGCCATGACCTAATCCATCCCAACAATGACCCACCTATTCCATGCGCCTCAACTTTTCTCATCAATCTCTCATGAGGGACTCTGTCAAAAGCTTTACTGAAATCTAAATATATTATATCATATGACTCGTCATTATCTACTGCTTCATACACCTCTGAGAAAAAACTAAGCAAATTTGTAAGGCAAGAACGTCCCTGAGTGAATCCATGCGGAGAAGAATTTATTAAATTAAATGTTTCTATGTGGTTTCTAATTTTACTAGCAATAATTGACTCTAGTAGCTTTCCTATGATTGATGTGAGACTAATGGGACAGTAATTGGATGCTATTGATTTATCACCTTTTTTGAAGATCGGAACTACATTTGCAATCTTCCAAGCTTCTGGAACTAAACCGGTTTCTAATGACTAGTTAAATAGAAATGTTAATGGATAACTTAACTCATCTCTGCATTCTTTTAACCCAGGAACTGCGGGAAGACTCTTAAGAGTTCCCCCGGCGGACTGCGGGAAGACTCTTAAGAGTAAAACTATTAAAAAATCCATTTAAAACACCAAAAAAAAAAAAAAAAAAAAATCTCCCTTGGGCCATGCCAAATATCACTTCTCCACCTCCCCACTTTCCTCACCTCCTTCAGTTATCACCTACTTTCCCTGTTATTCCCTTATTCTGTGGTATATTTTCGTGCTAACATTAGCGAGTTGCAAGCAGGGCATTGTCATCACTGTTAGCAAGCGAGTGCGAGAGAGAGAGTATCGATCGACAGTCTCTCTCCAGACGTGGGGAAAAGTGGTGGGAAGGGAGATTGCCTCAGCCATACATTATGTAACTCCCGGACTGTATCGCCGATTTTGACCATCCAAACGCTGTTTCCACTTGTTTTATTGTTGTAACAGGTTAATACCTTTATAATCAACCTATAATAGGCGCATATGATTAAGTATTAATGCTATTTATGGTAAAATAACGATGTTAGTGATGGGAACAGCTCAAATACGTCAGCACAGGAGTGAGGTGTCTCATACCCCCCATGCGCACTTCGGAGGTTAATACTCTAGCATATACCTCATCCGGACCAGGCGATTTCCGAGGTTTCAGTCTGTCAATTTCCTTAAGCACATCATTTCTACTTATAGTAACCCGCACTTAAGCTATTTTCTATACTATCGCTATATACCTTACGGACTTCTGGAAACTGTGCCAAATTTTCATTTGTGAAAACGGAAAGAAATTGATTATTTAATGTACTGCACATTTCTAAATCATTTTCTGTAATTTCTCCTATTGAAGTTTTAAGGGGACCAATTACATCTCTAACCTTGGATTTATATAGTTGATAAAAAGCCTCAGGATTATTTTTTGAGTCATTTACAACCTTGATTTCATAATTTCTTTTCTCTTTCCTAATATCCTTTTTGACTAGATAATCACAGGTATAGTCAGTTACCTTGCCAATAACTAAATTATGATATAAACATGACATTCTGGTAAACCCCAGTACCAAAATATATAAACATGTACAATAAATATAAGGAGATGGTTCAAATCATACCTCTTACCTAGATATAAAACTACAGTATATCCAGAAAGGAGAAATTATGCCCACAAAGATATTATAATTTCATATTATCACCAACCCACCAATTAACTTACAAATAAACCTAATTAATGAAATGAAACTAATGCATACATGTGGTACTTCAAGGATTCGAACCTAGGATACTCGCACCAAAATTCCGCGCACTAAACATTACGCATCAAGACAGTTTAATTATTTTTGTTTTAATATAAAATACTGTATAGAGTTTTGACTTTCAAAAGCTCTATATATTTGTACATATACATATACACGTACAGTACATAAATCTAAAGACCGAGTGCTCCACACGATGTTCTGTTCAAGTCGCACGTCCTAATGGTCGAGCTCCAGGCAGCCCTGTTCAGAGCTGCCTCATTTGTCAGGTTATTTACTTCAAGATCAGATCGAAGAGTCTGAACCATATGAGATTGATAAAGATACTGTAAGTGGTTGGGGTCAAACCGGAGGAATTTTGTTTGAAGACTTGAATGAATATGAGAAGGAATACATGAAATAACATTGCTTTGGCCATTTTATAACTTTCAAAGACATTATTTGAACTATAGACCACAATTTCATCTTTGCATATACGATAATAAAGACTAAAAACAATGGACTTTGCTTTCATCTGACAACCAGAATTATTATGTTTTTTCCACCAACCAACTTCACCTCTAAACTCAGTTAATGAAATCAACAAATACATGTGGCACTCCAAGACTCGAACCTAGGATACTCGCATCGAAATTCAGCGCACTTATGCATTACGCTATCAAGACGGATCCATACGAGCTAATCAATTGAACCATCTCACGCAACAAAATAAACTGTGGTGCCGAGGTAAACACTCACCTTTGGCTCTGAGGGAGTTTAGGCCGGGGTAGCGCTGAGTCGTAGGATGCCAAGAGCTTCGCAAGTCCACGTCACTCATGTGGTGCCGTGTGGTCAACCTGGAGGGGGAACACAGAGAAGAACTTAAGAAAATGGGAGTCTGCAGAAAGCCGATTGGCCCACACAAGGCAGATCCCTCTCACAAGAGAGAAGAACATAAGAAAATGGGAGTCTTCAGAAAGCCGATTGGCCCGCACAAGGCAGATCCCTCTCACACCCAACCTATCTCGTCCGAATGTCTATCTAATTATATTTTGAAGCTCTTTATGGTTCTTGATCAAGCCAATTTGCCCACAGAAGGCAGATCCCTCTCACACCCAACCCAACTCGTCCGTATGTCTATGTTATTTTGAAGCTCTCTATGGTTCTTGATCCCACTATGGCACTAGGTATCCTATTTCATCTACAATTCTGATACCAAACCAGTACAGTATTTGCCTATATCGTTTCTGAAACTAAATTTATCAAAAAAGAGGGTTAAGGGGGGATGGGCCAGTTTTCTGGACCACTTTCTCCCTCATGTTTAGCCCCATTAGTTTTCAGAAGTTAAGATGTTTGCCCCATTAGTTAGTCGATTTTATGACCTTTCGCCCCATTTCTTCGTAAATATTTTGACCTTTCGTGCTATTTAGGTGTTGATGTTTTCCCTGGCGAACGATAGTGAGCCTGTAATGTTGGAAGAACCGGCCTTCGGCCAGGACATTTTTCTACCGAAAAATTTACAAATTAATCTACAAGGGCGATCTAATGGGACTATGGATGAAGAAGTGTGGGAGAGGGTACAACAGGGGAAGAGGGTTGTAGGAACGCTGAAAGCATTAACAAGAAATAGGGTGGTCAGTATGGAAGTGAAGAAGTCCTTGCATGAGTGTGGTAATCCCGACACTGACTTACGGAAGCGAAGCATGGACGTTGGTTGAGAGACCAAGAGTGAGAGCAGTGGAAATGAATTACTTAAGAAGAGCGTGCGGAGTTGCATGGAGGGATAGACAGACAAAGGAGGTGTGGTGTGGAGGTAGATGTGCTGGAAAGTATGAAAAGGAACAACTTGAGATGGTTCGGCCATATGGAACGTATGGAAAGCGAGAGAATGACTAAGAGGGTGTATGAGAGCGAGGTGGAGGGACAGAGAGGGAGAGGTAGACCGAAGGAGAGGTGGAAGGATGGAGTGAGGAAGTATATGAACGAAGGCGGTGCTGGTTGGGGGGAGGGGCATCGACTGACTGGGGACAGAGGTGCATGGGGGCGGTTCGTTCGTGGCCACCCCTTCGGGGATCACGGTGTCAGGCAATAAATAGATAGATAGATAGATAGATCTAATGGATGTTTTTTTTAAATTTGATGGGAGGTCTAGGGAGGAAACTAGCCCTTTCACGCATTTATGACGCAGAGGTTGCCAGATTAGCAATAAGAAATAGAGTTCTCTCACTCTTATAATTACCTCTCCAAAATTAGTTTTCTGCCCACAGCTAACTCAAAGACAACTGCAGAGATTGAAGTAACTAAACTAAAGGTTCCTAAATACCCCTGATGGTAACAAAGGCTTTAAAGTATCCCCAATAGGCTCAAAAATTGCGTCATATGCGTGAGAAGGGCTAGAAAAATAATACTGTACATGCAAAAATCGCCCAAAAAGTGAACCATCTCCCCTTAAAATCAAAACAGTAGCATACAATGGATTAAATAGAATGTAATAATAATAATAATAATATTAATACAGTACTGTATTAAAAGAGCACGGAATTCGCAGAACGCTCGAACAATTCATTCTTTAAAAAAAATTTAGTGGTACGATAAATGGCCAAATCCATGAAGCTTTCAGTATTGCCCATTAAAATGTAAAACTTGCAAACTAAACACACCAAAACTGTGACAAAGACAATTATAAAGGCAAAATAACTAATCAGTATGGAAGTGAAGAAGTCCTTGCATGACAGTGTGGTAATCCCGACACTGACTTACGGAAGCGAAGCATGGACGTTGGTTGAGAGACTCAGACCAAGAGTGAGAGCAGTGGAAATGAATTACTTAAGGAGTGCGTGCGGAGTTACATGGAGGGATAGACAGACTAATGAGGAAGTAAGGAGGTGTGGTGTGGAGGTAGATGTGCTGGAATGTGTGAAAAGGAACAACTTGAGATGGTTCGGCCATATGGAACGTATGGAAAGCGAGAGAATGACTAAGAGGGTGTACGAGAGCGAGGTGGAGGGACAGAGGGGGAGAGGTAGACCGAATATGAGGTGGAAGGATGGAGTGAGGAACTACATGAACGAAGGCGGTGCTGGTTGGGGGGAGGGGCGTCGACTGACTGGGGACAGAGGTGCATGGGGGCGGTTCGTTCGTGGCCACCCCTTCGGGGATCACGGCGTCAGGCAATAGATAGATAGATAGAACTAATCAAAATAGCTATGTGGAAACAACGCTTATATACCAAAATAAAATTTATGAAATAAAAGAACACAATCCACCACATAGGGTGTACATTATTACAGGAGCAAGTTAATCTGTTTCCCAAGCAAACTAATCGCACACATAACAATGCACTATCGTCACGTTCAAGGAATTAGTCACACATGTGGTGCCGAATGAGTATCTATGTATTGCCCGGTGCCACAAATGAATCTCCGCCACATTGCAAGGCAATTGCCGACTTGCGAGTTTCGTTCTGTAAGGAAGTTGGAACTGTAGACAACGATATTTAGCAGTATTTACAGCTAAAATACGGTCGTAGTATATTTATAAATACTGTACATAGAACCCAATTCAACATACCATTTATCCATCAGAAACCTACATTATTATTGCATTTGTTCCATTTCTGTTCTCGGCTCCGACTTACTTATAGCTTGAAACTCGCAAGTGGTCAATTCAATCATCGAGCTTGTTTTTAGGTCCGTACAAAGCGAGGCCCTCTAGGTCTTACTCATGTCGTTGGGGTTAGGGCAACGCTTATTAAAAATTGCTATTTCTCGGTTATTACTGAACCAAATTTAATGATCTTTCACATGCATATACTCTGAGTTGTCATCTAGGTCATAATTGAGCTCTCTCTTTTGTTTTCTGTTTTTTTTTTCACGCCACGCATCATGGAGTTAACAGAGACGCACAGACCTATAGTCCTCTTGTACTTGATCCATAGTCACATCTCAGAAATGAAGTTAGGTGCAAGGGGTCCAAGCAGTTTCTTAATATAGTTAGACTAAATATGGTCAGAATTAAGTGGAAGAAAGCCTGTTATATCCCCTTCATCTATTAAAAATTCAGAATAAAAAATGTCAAATATTAAAAATTCATGCATTAAAGCATTAGTATAATCTTACCAGGGGGCGGCTATACAGCTCCCCACCACCACCGCCTCGTCTCGCTCTCTCACGCTCCCTCTCTCTCCTCACACCTCAACTCTACTGTCAGAAGTTCCGCATCACGCCTGCAAGAAAGATTCAATGTTAGATATATACAAGTTATGAAGTAGGCCTATAGATAACAAAAAATAAGGACAAACTATTTCTAGACCATAATTATGCCTGAAAAAACATCTGAAATATATACTGTATACTGTACACTGTTTATGAAATTATGAAATCCATATTTTCACCAACACACCAATTAACCCTTCCAATCCCAGCACCGTATATACGTCAGTAGAGAAGTAACTCCCCAGTCCCAGCGACGTATATATCCGTCAGTAATGTACTTTCCTTATAACTGCCTGTACAACCCTGTACCACAACCTTTTGAGCACTGCTTGTTCACTTTTAGGGCAATTTTTTCATTTATTTATTACTTTCTTTAGTTTCGTCCATAGACCTCCAACAAACTTTTAAAAACATCCATCAGATCCCCCTTCTAGATTAATTTGTAAATTTTTCGGTAGAAAAATGTCCCGGCCAAAGACCGGTTACTCGTAAGATTACAGGCGAGCGATAAGAATTGACACCTAAATGGCACGAAAGGTCTTAAATTTACAACGAAATGGGGCAAAAGGTATTAAAATAGTCAAACTAATGGGCCGAACGTCATAAAATCTGAAAACTATTGGGGGTAAGCATGAGGAAGAAGGATGACCAGAATAATGGCCCATGTCCCCTTAAACTGCACAAAACCGCCTAAATATAGCTAGAATATAATTATAAAGACAATCGCCGGTACAGAAGGGGTTAAACCAATGGCGTAATCTTAAACATTTTTGCTAGTTCCAAATCAAGCCTTGGAAGCAAACCACAGGGTGCTAATTAACCACAGATAATTAATAGCCAAATAACACTTTCAATAATTGATAATTATACCGGTGGGGGTGTCCTGGCGAGGGACAAATAGCCAGCAATTTAGGAGGGACAACTTTGGCTGGGGGGGGGGGGGGGGCCCCTCCATCTTGGAGAGTGGAAAAAAAACCGGTACCGAGATAAATAAATTGGAATAGAAAATACATATATAAAATAAATATATACTTCCACTTATGTATACTGTACTCTACCTATCTACTACTTTATTCAATGTTGCTATGTCGGTTTCTTTTCTAGAGACCTTTCTGAAGTTTACTAAAATCATGTAGTGGGTGGCAGCCAATCCATATGCCAGAAACACATGGTACACTAGGATGCCATAGTCTCTAGTCCACTCATAAGAATTTGTACCCTTTCAGTTCCAGTGTGCTATATTTTGTTCTAGCTATATTTTGACGATATTGTGCAGCTTAGGAAGGATCTGTGGTACCGTAAGTAAAAGGGCTGTTTGAGGTACGGCAGTTTGAAGTCTTATTATTACTAGACGTAGTTCCTAAGCTGAATAAAATAGTCTAATAGTTGCCAGAATACGATGAAAAGGGCGTCCATGGTACAGTTGGCTAAATAAGTGATGTCGCGGCACCAAGTATTTTCGATCAATAATTGGTAGCCTATCAGCACTATCTACAGTAAGCATTAATTCATCGTTTCGAGTGAGATATACAACCATGTTCCTATCTTTACACACACCATTCAACATCTGACAGGCATTAATACATAAGAACATAAGAACATAAGAAAATGGGAGTCTGCAGAAAGCCGATTGGCCTAAGCAAGGCAGATCCCTGTCCCACACAACCCCAATTCATTACAAAGCCCAATTATAGGCTTCACACTCTAATACCCTGAGGATCATCTTACCAAAACGGTTAGAGATTAACGCAGGATTATGGAGGTCTGCAGAGCGCTGATTGGCCCAACCCGGCTGATCTCCCTTCACACCCAACCCTTCTCGTCCATATGCTTATCCAATTTTATCTTAAAGCTCCCTACAGTTTTAGATCCCACTATAGCACTTGGTAGTCCATTCCACCCGTCTACAACTCTGTTACCAAACCAATACTTGCCTATATCTTTTCTGAAACGAAATTTATCTAATTTGAAACCATTGGTACGAGTTCTTTCGCTATCACTGAGCTTTAGTACATTTGCCATGTCCCCTTTGTTAATCCCACTAACCCACTTGAACACCTCTATCATATCCCCTCTAACTCTGCGTCTCTCTAACGAATGTAAACCTAATTTCTTCAACCTTTCTTCATACGAAAGATTTCTAATATTATGGATCATTTTTGTCATTCTACGCTGTACTCTCTCCAATGAATCTATGTCCATTCTGTAATAAGGACACCAAAATTGGACAGCATAATCCATATGGGGTCTCACTAATGACAAGTAAAGTTTTAAGATAACATCAGCAGTTCTGTTACTCACACTCCTAGAGATGAACCCGAGAATCCTGTTTGCCTTATTACGAACGCTTATACACTGTTTTCTAGGCTTCAAATCATTGCTAACAAACACACCTAGATCTTTCTCGCAGTCTGAATTTTCTAATTCTAAAACAACACAGTACACAGAGAGCAAAAGGTAATGACAGCGGAGAGACGACTTATTTGGCCAACTGTACATAAGGGGTTGAAGTTTGTTGCCTAGGGGATTGCAATTAGCGGAATATTGATTAGTTGTGGTTGTTAGCTGTGGTTTGCCTTGAGTCTTGATTTGGACCCACCCAACAATGGTATAAAGGTTACGCTATTTATACTAAGTGTTGCAGAGTTGTTAATAGCTTTACACTTTAATACAATCAGATCAGGGTGACTTGAATGAATATGTGTTGGTGTAATGGTTTAGATACTTATGTTCTGGGTGTGGTGTCCCGAGTTCGAATCCCGGGAGGACAATATGTTTTCATTATTAAAGTACATTGGAGTTTGTAATTCATGATTATTCATTATAATTCATTGTTAAGTCTTTGGAAGTGATAATTCATACACTCGGAATGAGGTGAGGAGAAAAGAAAGAGCAAAGTAGAAGAGTTAAAGGTGAAGGGCTGTCCTTGCTATTGTTTAAATTTAACTTTCCTGGGCTAAACAGAATCACTGAAGTGTTAAAAAAAAAATATATATCCTTGTTCCAAAATCCAAGCTATAATAGTACTCATGTCGGCATGGTATTAACCCTTTCACGACCATATGACGCAGAGGTTGCCAGATTAGCGATAAGAAATAGAGTTCTCTCACTCTTATAATTACCTCTCCAAAATTAGTTTTCTGCCCACAGCTAACTCAAAGACAACTTTGGTGTCCAAATTTGGTGTCCTTATTACAGAATGGACATAGATTCATTGGAGAGAGTACAGCGTAGAATGACAAAAATGATCCATAATATTAGAAATCTTCCGTATGAAGAAAGGTTGAAGAAATTAGGTTTACATTCGTTAGAGAGACGCAGAGTTAGAGGGGATATGATAGAGGTGTTCAAGTGGGTTAGTGGGATTAACAAAGGGGACATGACAAATGTACTAAAGCTCAGTGATAGCGAAAGAACTCGTACCAATGGTTTCAAATTAGATAAATTTCGTTTCAGAAAAGATATAGGCAATATTGGTTTGGTAACAGAGTTGTAGATGGGTGGAATGGACTACCAAGTGCTATAGTGGGATCTAAAACTGTAGGGAGCTTTAAGATAAAATTGGATAAGCATATGGACGAGAAGGGTTGGGTGTGAAGGGGGATCAGCCGGGTTGGGCCAATCAGCGCTCTGCAGACCCCCATAATCCTGCGTTAATCTCTAACCGTTTTGGTAAGATGATCCTCAGGGTATTAGAGTGTTGAGCCTATAATTTGGCTTTGTAATTGATTTGGGGTTGTGTGGGACGGGGATCTGCCTTGCTTGGGCCAATCGGCTTTCTGCAGACTCCCATTTTCTTATGTTCTTATGTTCTTATGTTATGTTCTTATGTAACTGCAGAGGTTAAAGTAACTAAACTAAAAGTTTCTAAATACACCTGATGGTAACAAAGGCTTTAAAGTATCCAATAGGCTCAAAATTACATCAACGTGAGAGAGAGAGAGAGAGAGAGAGAGAGAGAGAGAGAGAGAGAGAGAGAGAGAGAGAGAGAGAGAGAGAGAGGAGGACAGAGAGAGAGGAGGAGAGAGAGAAAAGAGAGAGAGAGGGAGAGAGAGGAGAGAGACGAGAGATGAGACGATGAGAGAGAGAGAGAGAGAGAGAGAGAGAGGAGAGAGAGAGAGGGGGGGGGGGGGGGGGGGGGTGGGGGGGGGGGGGGTTGTACCGGTAATTTCAAACCTATTAGAGAGAGATAGAGCTATAAGGGCCGGAAACATTATCTAAGTGATGATAAAGGTAACTATCACACACACGTATGGTTGTAACAATTAGCTATAGGTAGGAGTTATAGAGGTGACCATACAATTAACATAACTTAAATAAATATATATAAGTTGGCAGTGGCAGAAGCGGGACTGAGCAAAATATGCACAAACTTGAATTACCGTACTGCTAAGGAAGTAAAAAAAGGTTGATAATGGTTAAATAATTATACGCCCCCCCCCCCCCCCCACTCTTTCTCAAGTTCAAAACGGTAAATATATAGAAGATACCGGTATATACTTGCATGCC
>CM064544.1:1541964-1569464 GCA_032716605.1 Paralithodes platypus | reverse complement strand
ATATAGGAGTAAGCAACTTGCCCAAAAGCAATTTTCATTGGTCGTCGGCCTTTTGGGGGGTGGGGTGGGGGTGGGTTAAGGGGGAAGAGGGGTTAGTGGAGGGAGGGAGGGAGGGAGAGAGAGAGAGAGAGAGAGAGAGAGAGAGAGAGAGAGTGTGTGTGTGTGTGTGTGTGTGAAAACATTGGATACAGATATTTAGTACTGTACCTTCAATGTTAATACGTTTTGTACAAACAATGCCCTATTATTTTCATATAAAGACATTTATTGAAGAAATTCTGAGTGATAAAGTAAAGCATAAGGGAAGAGAAGAAAGATGGAGGCAAAGTAAAATAATAAAAAGTGAACATAAGAACATAAGAAAATGGGAGTCTGCAGAAAGCCGATTGGCCCAGACAAGACAGATCCCTCTCACACCTAACCATAAACAAACAAAATGAGAATTGCAATTATTTTTAACATCGTTCTTAACACCAATAACACCACACATTAAATTAATGAAATCATGTCATTCTCCCAGGATTCGAACCTAGGATATCACATACAGAACTTACACGCTCTAACCATTACACCAGCAAGACAAATGAAGGGCAGACAGGATAGAAGAGGCATGAAACATACTTATATGACGGAAGGTGTTTCCTGTATAAAGACACGACCGTTTCGATAACCTCTGCAGTCTCTCTAATTAAGGGGGGTCACCTGTTTTTGTTTTCTCTTTCTCTCCTTTTCACTCTTTCTCTGGCTTGTATCCATTCGGCTCCATTCAGCCAACTGTTTTTAAGACATTTATCCCCATCCAGATGTCGATATCTTCCTGGCAAGCGATAGCCAGCCAGCACTGTATGGAGAAATCCGGCTTCGCCGGAAACATTGTCCTATTGAAAAATGTACAAATTTAGCTTGCTGTCAAAACAAAAACATATATGCTGGCTCGCTACCGCTCACCAGGAATATTGACACCTGGATGGGGGTAAACGTCTTAAAACAGTTGGCTGAATGGGGCCGAATGGATACAAGCCAAAGAGAAAGAAAAAGCGAGGTGGGGTCCCTTATTAAGAGAAGATTTTAAGAGGGAGGGAGAAAGGAAATTGCTCCGTTGCTAGGCTAGTTGCGAAGAATCATAGCATGGAGAGAGGTAAGTCATGGAGAGAGAAGAGGGGAGGGGGGGTAGCGAGAGGGGGACGAGGAGGGAGGAGGGAAATCAGGGGAGGGGAGGGTGGGTAGAAAGGGGGAAGAGTGAGAGAAAGGGGGAGAGAAGGGAGGGGGAGGGAAATGAAGGGACGAAAAAGAGAAAGAGCGAATAATAATAATACTATTAAATAATAATGGCATGGAGGGAAATGTGAAACTAGGGAAAGAACAGAAAAGAGGTAAACAGAAAGAAAGGTATGAGTGGATATAAACAGAAAGAAAGGTAGGAGTGGATATAAACAGAAAGAAAGGTAGGAGTGGATATAAACAGAAAGGTAGGAGTGGATATAAACAAAGAAAGGTAGGAGTGGATATAAACAGAAATAAAGGTAGGAGTGGATATAAACAGAAAGAAAGGTAGGAGTGGATATAAACAGAAAGAAAGGTAGGAGTGGATATAAACAGAAAGAAAGGTATGAGTGGATATAAACAGAAAGAAAGGTAGGAGTGGATATAAACATAAAGAAAGGTAGGAGTGGATATAAATGAGAGAAAGAAGGGGGAGGAGAGAAGAGGCATGGAAAGAAAGAGGGGGATGGGGAGAGGGAGAGAGAGTGAAGGGAGAGGGAGAGAGAGCGAAGGTAGAGGGGAGAGAAAACAGGGAGGTAGAGGAGAGAGAGAGAGAGCGAAAGGAGAGGGGCAGGAGAGAGAGAGAGAGAGCGAAAGGAGAGGGGGGAGGAGAGAGAGAGAGAGAGAGAGAGGGGGGGGGGGAGAGGAACCCGAATATGAGCGGCGACCATGCTGTAGCCGAAACATGAACCCTCGCCATTCTTACCTTATTCCCAGCGATTTAACCGCTATCAAGTAATTATCCACGATTCCAACTTACCAACATACTAAATCCCTATCGCTACTCTAACAAATTAACTCCCAAACGGCTTAAATATCGCTAAAAATCAACGAAAAACACGAAACTTTATGACGACATGGCAACTCCTAGGATCAACGGTGTGTCACACGATGAAATTTACCCATAATATTCGCCCGCTTGTTTTATCCATACAAATATATTTGGCGTATTTTAGCATTGATATCCGTAACTATACTTGTGGTAAATTGTCATGGGTGCCCGAATTATGTTATATATTGAATTAAAAAGCCTCTCGAACGGAATTACCTAGGTAAAATTGTCGGGAAAACATACCTCGTGTGAAGCTTAAAGGGGGTAAGGGCCGGTTTGCTGGACCACTTTCTCCCTCATGTTTAGCCCCCATTAGTTTTCAGATGTTAAGATGTTTGCCCCATTAGGCAGTCGATTTTAAGACCTTTCGCCCCATTTCTTTGTCAATATTTAGACCTTTCGTGGTATTTAGGTGTCGATTTTTTCCCTGGCGAACGATAGTGAGCTTGTAATGTTGGAAGAACCGGCCTTCGGCCGGTAAATTTGTTCTACCGAAAAATAAAAAAAAATATCTAGAATGGGGATCTATGGATTTTTTTTTTTAATTTGATGGATGTCTAGGGCGGAAACTAGAAAAATAATGAATACATACAAAAATCGGCCAAAAAGTGAACCATCGTTAAGTTACGGGAAGCAGCCCCGGCAGACACACGGACTGGGGTTACCCTTCAAAAACAGTCTCCATTGAGGCAGGTCATTAAGAGCCATCTTGTTTCTCAGCCCTTCGGTTGGTTAGTGGACTCATTTGTTCATGTGTTTTGGTGATGTTTAATCGATAATATTCAGTTTAGGAAGGATCTATGGATTGCTGGAGATATGACCCAAATATTTCTCCTCAGTGGTAAACATCGCTTAACGTTAAAATTAATATAATTATCAGGGTCCAGAGAATATGTAGTCCCTTAACCCTGATAATTCTTATACATTTCTGAGTCATGAGAGGTGGGGAAGGGGAATGTTAGACTCCTCACAATGAACAGACTATAGTTAGACATAGATTGATGGTTATACGCATTATTACTACGTTAAACAAGAAGCTTAGTGCAAGTATAGGATGCAGCGCGGATGAGAATCAAAATGGTGCCCAAGTATAATTTCGGCTCCATGATAACCAGTATACCATTTTAACCAATAGATCTCAACCAAGGCCACCAAAACTAGTGCTAGCTTCAAGTTCTAACCTAACAGTATTGGTTGAGCCGGCATTGGTTGAGAGCTACTGGTAGAAATGGTCTAGCGGTCGTGTTATGGCCATCCAAATATCCTGCTTAGTCTGTTTTAGTTAGCTACCCTTCGAGTAATCCGCCTGTACACTGTTTTCTTTAGCTACCCTCGAGTTCTCCTCCGGTCACCCAAGTATTAAGGTACTCTGTTATATTTCTCTACCCGCCTCCTCAATGGTCCCTAAAGCCTTTGTGTAGGAAAGGGAAATAGCAGAGAGGATTTTCTTTACCATAGACAAAATAAAGGGGCATCTTTTGAGTGGGTATCGCTGCATGGTTTACTTTGGGGAACAATTTATATATTAACATTTTGATGAGAGGGTGGGTTGGTATACCACCAAAGCACTGGAAGGGCCATAATTATCAGAGAAAATTTAGTTTTTAGTAATTATAGAAAACATTAAATCAAGGTTGGGTGTGAATGGGACCTTTCTCGTGCCTTATGCATATTTCCGATGTCTCATGTTTTTACTTGTTTATAGTTGGCTGGAATGCCTTTGGTTGTTACTATAACGTCAAAATGAATTATTTAAAATACTGTTAATAATACAACCTAGCAGTTCTACCATTATATAATATGCAAGAACCAATTGACAAAAAACGGCCCATTAGCAATTTTCCTATAAAATCTTTCATATCTTATTTTAATAAAATATAGATTATTATGCTCTTGATTTTAACTGCTAAGCAGAGAGAGAGAGAGAGAGAGTCGGCGCCAAGATCTCATTACCTGAGACGCATCTATATCACCTGTGTGTGTACGTGTTTCTGTGTGTATATATGTATACGTGTTTCTGTGTGTGTGCGTGTGTGTTTGGTTAGTTGTCGTCGTTCATGTTGTGTGTGTGTGTGTGCATGTTTATATGTATACGTGTTGCTGTGTACAATACGTGTTATGCATTACGAAACACGATGAGGAAACATAAAATATAGCATAGCTGAGAGAGAGAGAGATAGAGAGAGATAGAGAGAGATGTAGTGAAGGAGATAGCAAAGCTGTAGTGGTGGTGGTGGTGAGACAGAATTAAAGAAAGAGAGAGAGAGAGAGAGAGTAGTGAAGATAGTGGCGGTGGTGAGAGAGACCGAATTATTTTGGGAGGGCTGAACCTTTTGCCTTTGGGCTATAGCTTGTGACCCTACCTACCTACCTACCTTTAGTCTTTCAGATACTGGCTCACTTACTGCTCTCTCTCTCTCTCTCTCTTACAGTATGCACTCGAATATTAGACTTCAATATACAGTATATATATATATATATATATATATATATATATATATATATATATATATATATATATATACAGCATAAGAAAAACGGTGATATATTGGCGGTTTTCCTACCATACAGAACATATACAAATACAATAAATGCAAAATAACAAAATAAATAATATTGACGGAATACAGAACATACAGTATGTAAATACAATAAGTACAAAATAAAAACAAGTTAAACATATACAATTTTGCTTTCCTTGACCCCCCCCCCCCACACACACCTTTCCTATTTGCACTGGTCACCTGCGCTTGACTGGACTGGCTTGGAAGGGATTGTCAGTCAAGTTGGCTTGCCTATCATTATCATTATCTCTCTCTCTCTCTTTCTCTCTCTCCCTCTCTGTTATCCACCTATGTACTGCTCAATGTAATATAATGAACACTCTCTCTCTCTCTCTCTCTCTCTCTCTCTCTCTCTCATCACACACACACACACAACATTGGTGACAGGTAACCAACAGGTGATATAGATGCGTTTCAGGTAATGAGAGCTAGGCGCCGTCTCTCTCTCTCTCTCTCTCTCTCTCTCTCTCTCTCTCATATCCACCTATGTACTGCTCAATGTAATATGTAGTGTTCAATGTAATGCACTCTCTCTCACTCAGTCATTCTCTCTCACACACTCTCTCTCTCTCTCTCAGCACACACACACACACACACACACACGCGCACACACACACACACACACACACACGACATTGGTGACAGGTAACCCACAGGTGATATAGATGAATTTACACTTTCTCCTCCACAATGCAGAACTTCTGCATATCAGAATTCATTTATCCCCAGAGCTACTACTCTTTGGAATTCACTTCCCTCGAATTGCTTTCCACAAACTTACAATCTACAAATGTTTAAATCCAGTTGTTACAAACATTTTATGAATGGAGGATGCCTTTAGGCACATGGACCTTTTTGTTTTATCTGTGTTTTTCCTTCCTCCGTTCATTGTCTCTTAAAAAAAAAACAAAAAAAACAAAAAAAAAAAATTAGTTTCAGGTAATGAGAGATAGGCGCCGTCTCTCTCTCTCTCTCTCTCTCTCTCTCTCTCTCTCTCTCTCTCTCTCTCTCTCTCACACACACACAAAAACTCACACACACTCAATATGCCTCTAAAATGCCTGAAATCTCTAAACTATCGCTAGAAATTGTTGCTAGATGTAAAAACTTGCCGCTATATTGCAGTAAATACTTCTAGACCTAGCGGTAAAGTAGCGGACTGGCTGCATTGTGGCTGGTTGAGTAGGTTGGAGAGAGAGAGAGAGAGAGAGAGAGAGAGAGAGAGAGAGAGAGAGAGAGAGAGAGAGAGAGAGAGAGAGAGAGAGAGAGAGATAATAATGCATTGTAGTTGGCTGGTGGGGTGAATTTGGGGTGGCATATAAAAACTCAACTTCCACAAGACCAATAAAAAGTGGCTGCATTAATTTAAATGATGGTGTACCAGTTGATATCTCTCCCTCTCTCTCTCTCTCTCTATATATATATATATATATATATATATATATATATATATATACCGGTACTGTATATAGCAAAACCCATAGTTAACATAGGAAAATGGGAGCCTACAGAAAGCCGATTGGCCCCCACAAGGAGAGAGAGAGAGAGTCAGTGAATGTGTGGTGTAGTACCTACAGTGTGGTTGGTTGGGTGGGTTTGGGGTGGCATAAAACAAAAACAAACAAAATCGCCAGACCTGTAAAAAAAAAAACTGTTGAATTATAGTCGATTAACCCATTGAAGCTCTGACGCGTTTTACCAGTTTATTTTGGCTATCATTAGACGATTGTATGCAGCTTATGAACGATCTGTGGGTATTAAAAGTGTAAATACTATCTCAATCAACCCTCTGACTTCCGTATACCGTTACTAATCTGAATAAAATCGTCTAATAGTAGCCAGCAGAAAACAGAACAGAAACGCGTATTGGAGCTTGAAAGGGTTAATATCCCAGTTGATTCATCCAGCCTCCTAGACCCTCCATCCAGCCTCCTTAACCCTCTCACATCCTTATGACGCAGAGGTTGCCAGATTAGCAATAAGAAATAGATTACTCTCACTCTTATAATTACCTCTCCAAAATTAGTTTTCTGCCCACAGCTAACTCAAAGACAACTGCAGAGGTTGAAGTAAATAAACTAAAGGTTTATAAATACCCCTGACGGTAACAAAGGTTTTAAAGTATCCCTAATAGGCTCAAAAATTGCGTCAGGACGTGAGAGGGTTAAGGGGACATGGGTCGTTTTTCTGGACTACTTTCTCCCTCATGTTTAGCCCCATTAGTTTTCAGCTTTTATGACGTTCGGCCCATTAGTTTGGCGATTTTAATACCTTTCGCCCTATTTCTTCGTCAATATTTAGACCTTTCGAGCTATTTAGGTGTCAATATTTAGACCTTTCGTGCTATTTAGGTGTCGATTTTTTCCCTGGCGAACGATAGTGAGCCTGTAATGTTGGAAGAACCGGACATCGGCCGGGACATTTTTCCTACCGAAAATGTACAAATTAATCTAGAAGGGGGATCTAATGGATGTTTTTTTTTTTATGGAGGTCTAGGGAGGAAACTAGAAAAATAATGAATACATGCAAACATCGCCCAAAAAGTGAAGCATCCCCCCTTAACCACTATAACTCACAAACGACTTGAGTAATCGAGCTAATATTTCTACCATTTGGGAAGAGTCAGCCAGGGAATAACTGTGGAAAATTACCAAAACTCTTGAGCATTAGCCACTATAACTCACAAACGACTCACATGATCGTCTACTAATGCAGTCACGTGATTGGTCTACTAATGCAGTCACATGACTGATCAAAAAACGCAGCCACATGATTGGTCTACTAATGCAGTCACGTGATTGGTCTACTAATGCAGACACGTGATTGGTCTACTAATACAGTCACGTGATTGGTCTACTAATACAGTCACGTGATTGGTCTACTAATGCAGTCACGTGACGGTGTAGGGTGTACGGTGACCCAGTACGGTGTCGTCTTTTGCTGATGACACAAAATTAAGCAAGATAGTAAACACACAAGAGGACACGGGCCGACTGCAGGAAGACATGAATGTAGTGTTCCAGTGGACCAGGGAAAACAACATGCAATTCAATGAGGAAAAATTCCAATTAATACGGTACGGAGATAATAATGGTGTTAAAGAAATTACAAATTACTTAACAGAATCTAACCACATAATAGAACGGAAAGACAGTGTGAAAGACCTTGGGGTATTAATGTCTGAAAATATGGGTTTCAAAGTACATAACCAGGTCAAAGTGGCGGCTGTGAAACGTCTAACGGGTTGGATTCTGCGTACTTTTAAAACACGCGGTGAATTGCCTATGATAACGCTCTTCAAATCTCTAGTGCTACCGCGGCTTGAATACTGTAGCGTATTAACATCCCCATACAAAGCAGGTGAAATAAATGACATAGAGAGTGTACAAAGAAATTTCACTTCGCATATAAGTTTGATAAAACATCTACACTATTGAGAGCGTTTAAGAGCACTGAATCTGTACTCACTGGAACGTAGAAGAGAACGTTACCTAATAATATACACGTGGAAAATCGCAGAGGGTTTAGTACCAAACCTACATACTCCGATAGTCATGAAATTCAGTGATAGGAGAGGCTGGGAATGCGAAATCCCCCGGATGAATAACAGGGGTGCTATGGGCTCTCTGCGAGAGGGCTGGTTATCACACAGAGGCCCACGTCTCTTCAACAAACTCCCACGGCGAGTAAGAGACATGAGGGACATCTCGTTAGACAACTTCAAGAGAGCCCTAGATGTCGAACTGCAAAAAGTGCCAGACGAGCCCATCCTCGCAAGGGAGCGAGCTGTCGCTTCAAACAGTCTACTGCACAAAATCACCACCCATAACGAGGGGCGTCGCGCTCCTTGGTGCCGCTAGAAGAGCGGCGAACACATCCAAAGGTATCCAAAGGTATTGGTCTACTAATACAGTCTGATGACTGATCAACAAACGCAGTCACATGATTGGTCTACTAATACAGTCACGTGATTGGTCTACTAATGCAGTCACGTGATTGGTCTACTAATACAGTCTGATGACTGATCAACAAACGCAGTCACATGATTGGTCTACTAATACAGTCACATGATTGGTCTAATTAATCAGACAAACGGTCTAATATAACAACACACAATTGGTCTAATTAATCAGACACAAACGGTCTAATATAACAAGCACACAATTGGTCTAAGTAATCAGACACAAACGGTCTAATATAACAAGCACACAATTGGTCTAAGTAATCAGACACAAACGGTCTAATATAACAAGCACACAATTGTTTTGGACTCAATTTGCATTTACAAGTAACCTGATCAACAACTCGCACATCACTTCAACGGAGCTGTATCGCCCACGGAATCCGCAGTGGTATCGTCTTAATCGTCAACATCCCCCTTGAATGGATTGGATTCGTCTAAATTGTCCATATCCTAATCATCAACATCTCCCTTGAACGGATTGGTTTCGTCTAAATCGTCCATATCCAAATTGTCGACATCCCCCTTGAATGGCTTGGATTCGTCTAAATTGTTCATATCCAAATTATCAACATCACCCTTGAACGGATTGGTTTCGTCTAAATCATCCATATCCAAATCGTCGACATCCCCCTTGAAAGGATTGGTATCATCAAAAGACTCCATATCATCCTCCAACAGATCCCTATCCCCCTTGAATGGGTTGGTGTCGTCCAAAAAGTCGTTAATGTTTCGTGGTATAGCATTACGATTCGGACGGATTATAACTTGACGAGGGGGTGCCAGTTCTATCGATGTATCTACAAGAGAACTAGTGTCCGAGGGGTACTGGGGAATAAACTCATTCGCCTCCATTGGCTCCCATTTTAGTTCATACTCGAGCACTATTTTGGACCAGCCAGCACAGACGGGGAATTCAAAAACGCCTGAATCTTTGCCCTCCTTGAACTCTTGCAGTAACTTTTTCAGAGGGATTTTAACTTTGATCAGCTCGAACGAATCATCCAATAGCGTTACAACGAGCTACTTAAACCGCCCGGTCCATTTGCCGACTTTAATCTGCACCAACTCGTTCACCGTAGCCTGGATCCCCTTCTGGGCGTAATGGTTGTTGTGAATCAAAGGAACCCGGCCGGCTTTGCGAGGCCTTGGGAAACACGGGCAACGTGGCAGTGCGATGCCTCGGACGACGTAACTCAGGTGGGTGGGCAATGTCCCCCCTTCTGCCCAAACCATATGTACGTTATTCAGCTTAATGTACATTTTATTTTACTGTTTTGATTGCCTGTACTATAAAAGGTGTTTCTAAATGTATTCTTATATGACCAAGAATGCAAGTGGAAGTGAGAATGTTTAACCACAATTAGGGAGCTGACCATATCAACTAATTCCAGGTTTTCTACAAGGATTTTTCACAGAATATAAAATGTTCTAAAATCTCCTCGTAGGAATGGCGTAGTAATCACCTGTCTGTCTGTCTGTGTTTAGCGATGATCTGTGTATCGAGAATATGTGTGTGTAGCGAATATGATGGTGATTGTGGTAATAGCAGTGATGGTGGTGGGGATTGTGATCGTAGTTAATTAGTAGTGATGATGGTGACTAGCCTATACCGGTACACAATGTGATGATGGTGATAATAGTAGTGATGATGGTGACTAGCCTATACACAATGTGATGATGGTGATAATAGTAGTGATAATAGTAGTGATGATGGTGACTAGCCTATACAAAATGTGATGATGGTGATAATAGTAGTAATGATGTTGATAGTAGTAATGATGGTGACCGTAATAGTGATGATGGTGACAGTAGTAGTGATGATGGTGATATAGCAGTGATAATGGTGACAGTAATAGTGATGATGGTGATAATAGTAGTGATGATGGTGACAGTAGTAGTAATGATGGTGACAGTAGTAGTAATGATGGTGACAGTAGTAGTAATGATGGTGACAGTAGTAGTAATGATGGTGATAGTAGTAGTGATGATGGTGATAGTAGTAGTGATGATGGTGACAGTAGTAGTAATGATGGTGATAGTAGTAGTTTAATGTAGTTAAGTAGTAGTGATGATGGTGATAGTAAGTATTGATGGTGATAGTAGTAGTAATGATGGTGACAGTAGTAGTGATAATGGTGATAGTAGTGATGATGGTGACAGTAGTAGTAATGATGGTGACAGTAGTAGTGATGATGGTGACAGTAGTAGTGATGATGGTGATAGTAGTAGTAATGATGGTGACAGTAGTAGTGATGATGGTGATAGTAAGTAGTGATGATGGTGACAGTAGTAGTGATGATGGTGATAGTAGTAGTAGTAATGATGACAGTAGTGGTGATGGTGACAGTAGTAGTGATGATGGTGATAGTAAGTAGTGATGATGGTGACAGTAGTAGTAATGATGGTGATAGTAGTGATAGTAGTAATGATGGACATAGTAGTAGTCATGATGGGTTTTTCTGGAGATATATTGATCACACAGACCTTTGAGCAAGTAAGGGTCCAAGCGAAGTGGCCTGGTTTTAACGTATAAATAGCAAAACCACATGTAAAGAAAGAGAGAGAGAGAGAGAGAGAGAGAGAGAGAGAGATGAGCCATAGAAGTAGAGATCTCAAGAGAGTAACCCAACACTCTTTTGTGCCCTAAAGAGACCTCAATCCTTCTATTTCTTAACTTACTCTCTAGTTGTACTTACTCTAGTTGTATTGCGGGAGTGAGCATGCTCGTTATTTCCCGCCTCCTATATGTGTAGGTGTTATATGTATCGTTGGAATGGCTGTGGATGTGTGTGTAGTCTGTAGTTTTAGCCAATTGGCGACATCGGAAACGAAGGCTTAGGGTGGATCTGTATGGTACCATTCTCACTATAGACGGTACCGTCTCGCCCGAAGGCTTAGGTAGCCATCAGCTTAGGTGAACCATATGATACCCATCTCGCCTTGTACCATTTTTGCCAACCCCAGATGGGACGTCACAACGTCGTCCACTTATTCCAGGTACCTATTTACAGATAGGTGAACTGAGGCTAACACATGAAAGGAGACAAGCCCAATTTGTCTCCGCCCGGCCGGGGGATTGAACCCCCGACCCCTTGTGTGTGAGACGAGAGCGCTACCTACTAGGCTACGGGCTGTGTGTGTGTGTGTGTGCCCTACAGATGCCTCAATCCTTTTCTTTCTTAACTATATGTATGTGTGAGAGAGAGAGAGAGAGTGTGTGAAACCTAACACCCTTTGTGCCCTACCTAGACCTCAATCCTTTGAGAGACAGACTTCATTTACTGGTCGGCAGATAGGCAGACGGAGGCATTATAAAACAAGGCAGATACCTCTCGCACCAACCCCAGAAAAGATATAGGTAAGCATTGGTTTGGGAACAGAGTTGTAGATGTGTGGAATAGATTGCCTAGTGCAATGATTAGTTCAGGAACGGTAGAAAATATAAAGTTCCAATGGATAGTCGTATGAATGATACGGGTTGGGTGTGAATGGGATCTCCCTCGTGTGAGCCGGTCGACCTTATGCAAATTTCCGGTTTCTTATGTTCTTTTAATAATAACCACCAATCGTATCCTCAACATAAACCGCACGCACACCCGCACGCACACACGCACACACACGAGATACATAAACGCACACAGCCTAAACGCACAATACATGTACAGTTGCGGAAGGGAATTTTTATACCCCCTTTGGGTCTGCCTCTATACCCTAGCACACACCTCGGTGTAGTATTGGATAAGATTTGTGAATGAATGAGAGTGAAATATGTAACGACGAATATGGTTGGCAGATCGGTTGCCAACAATCCTTAATTATAATAATATAACTAATTTATATTAATTAGGCAAGTGAGCATAATGATCAACTACATGAATAGTGTGTATATGCTCTACTGAATATATTTGAATTTAATTATTAGTAGTAGACATTGGTGATGATGAAAGGAATTAATAAGCATATTTAGACATCGTATAAATTTGGACCCCCCTGGGGGTTAGGGAATAGAATATGCCCCACGTGCCTTCTGCGTGTCGTAAGAGGCGACTAAAGAGGTTGGGTCGGTGGGCTTGCGACCCCCACCCGGAAAAAATATCTAAGCAAAGAAAAACGAACACTGACTTACGGAAGCGAAGCATGGACGTTGGTTGAGAGACTCAGACCAAGAGTGAGAGCAGTGGAAATGAATTACTTAAGGAGTGCATGCGGAGTTACATGGAGGGATAGACAGACTAATGAGGAAGTAAGAAGGAGGTGTGGTGTGGAGGTAGATGTGCTGGAAAGTGTGAAAAGGAACAACTTAGATGGTTCGGCCATATGGAACGTATGGAAAGCGAGAGAATGACTAAGAGGGTGTACGAGAGCGAGGTGGAGGGACAGAGGGGGAGAGGTAGACCGAATATGAGGTGGAAGGATGGAGTGAGGAACTACATGAACGAAGGCGGTGCTGGTTGGGGGGAGGGGCGTCGACTGACTGGGGACAGAGGTGCATGGGGGCGGTTCGTTCGTGGCCACACCTTCGGGGATCACGGCGTCAGGCAATAGATAGAGATAGATACATTTGGTTCAGCTGTGGTTGTCATACATCAGCCACCTTCAAAACAGAGACGGGTGGTGATCGGTAGGATTCGGGAAATGGTTCATGGAACTCGCTTTGATTTACATCCCTGGCTTGAAATATTAATTCCTAACTTCATTAACTGGTATATATATGTATTGTATATATATATATTGTGTATGTGTAGAGAGAGCGAGAGGGAGAGGGGAACAAGAACTAGACAGATAGTCAAGTAGTAAGTAAAATAGTATATATTAACATTGATCTGAACAAGAAGGAATGCATTAATAATTGATGATAAACAGTAATGGTTACAAATAATATCATATTCTTCCTCAAATGTTCTGTGTTTATTACTTGTATTACTACGGGAAAAAGGAGTGGTTGTGCAAGCACGTTAATTGTAAGAGAATCGAAAGAAATATTATTTTCTACAACCTGGTTCTGCCATTTGTGTGGACAGTCCTATGATCACTACCATAGCTGCCTGACGTATTTCATTAGTTATGTTACTAATATACAGTACGGGCATTATCTACCTCTAATCTAATCTAATCTAAAGTTACCTACAGTAAGTTAGATGACGTTTGATAGAACTCAAGGACATTATTTCAATAAGGGAGGAAGGCAGGGAAGGCTTGCACGGGGTGGCGCGAAAGTGTGTGTAGGTGAGGTTGGGGGGGATGTCTAGGGCAGTGATGTCAGGTTGGTGAATGATATATATTCGGCCTTCCCTCTTCAGGCTAGCGAACGGTAGCGAGCTGATTTTATGGTATAAAAATGAACTCTGGCGAAGCCGGATACATTTTTCTAAAGGAGCTGGCTACCGCTCGCAAGCTTTAAGATAGTGAGCGATAGTGACCTGATTTTTCGGTAGAAAAATCTGTCCGGCTTCGCCAGAATTAATATTTCAACCGAAAAATGAATTCGCTACAGGTCGCTAGCCTGAAGAGGGAAGGCCGAATGGATATAATTCACCAAACTGGCATCACTGGTTTAGGGTCATACCTGAGAAAAATGGCAGAATCTAGTTGTGATGGTTAGAGAATTAAATAATTATTTGCTTAATAATTAAATAATTAATTTAATTCTTAACTTCATTAACTGCTATATATATTGTGGAGAGAGAGAGAGAGAGAGAGAGAGAGAGAGAGAGAGAGAGAGAGAGAGAGAGAGCGAGAGTGAGTGAGACCTCTCCATGAACTCGATGCAAAATGAAGCAAATTAATTTTGTATTTACCTATTTCCCCAACTTCACACACACACACGATTATGTTTTATGTATTTGTATTACTATTGTGTTTAATATACAGGCAGGACATTAACTTATGTCATTACTCTCTTAAACTCTATAAATGTATGTGTATCACACATGATCATATTACCAATGTTTGAGGCAGGTGTTTGTATTACTATTGTGTTTAATATACAGGCAGGACATTAACTTATGTCATTACTCTCTTAAACTCTATAAATGTATGTGTATCACACATGATCATATTACCAATGTTTGAGGCAGGTGTTGATCAATGATAATTCTGGAATTGTTTAGTGGCACCCTCTATCTATCGCCTCCGTGGTTATTATTTACATAATAAGATGCTGAAAAGTTATACGAACTTGTATATGCTTATCCTGTATTTGATTGCGCTATATACTAATATATAGACAAAAGGATTCATAGAAGATTCGAACATCAGTGATACTTGGAGTAAAAACTACTTGTGACGTCAGGACGCTCATACCTCTCTTATCACGGTGGTGTTATCAAGGGTAATATTAGCTAGGTCAGGCATAGTCTTCCCAACCCTTGCCTCGTTCGCATTTTCCCTGTTCCTCCAAGAGATGAATCGTCACGAAGAGAAGCTCTGCAGACGGGGAATGATTGTCGGCATGAGGAAAGCTGGCACTTCTATCGGTGGTATAGCCAGGCAAATGGGAATATACAAGTCAACTGTGAGGCTTTGGTGCCAACATTGGGAACAAAGTGGCAACCTGAAGGATAAACCAAGATGTGGCGGTCCTAGGAAGACGACTGCAGCAGAAGACCGCAGAATCGTGGAAGCTATAGTGGAATCCCCTCTCACAAATGCTGTATCATTAACGGAACAACTGCAGTTGCCAATATCAGCAAGGACAGTCCGAAATAGGCTCCATGATGCTGGCATACATCACAGGATACCAGCTGTTAAAGAAAAGCTACACCAGCATCATCGGGAGGCAAGGCTTGCATTTGCTTTGGAAAATGTTGACAACGACCTCGATTACTGGGGCAGGGTAATATTTAGTGATGAAAAGACATTTGCTTCTACTACCCATGGTCGTCTCCACTGCTGGCGTACAAATAACACCAGATATGATGAACAGAACATTCACGAGGTGGCTAGAAGTGGTGTCTGCCCTCAGTGCGTGCTATGGCTCTACCCTTTCCTGAGCGCATTATTTTCATGCAGGTATTTTAAACTTATATACTTTCTATACAGGGCATCCCACCAGTATAATTAGATACTCCATACTCATGGAGGTGAATATTTGGGTAATTCTAAGCAGAAAATACTCTATAAACAAACATATGTCTAATACTCAACCGTTGTGGAATTACAGTTATTGAGAAACGGTTGAGAATTGAGCATAGGTTTTGTTTAGAATTACCTAAAATATTCCCCTCCTGAAATATATAAAAATAGATTGTGGGACAATTTGTATGTCTTTCTTCGATATCTTCATCGAGGAAATGCACTACTACGTCATAAGTAAATTTATTTATTTATTTATTTATTTTTAGTCTGGTATTATTTTCCAGACTGACAGGACAATTATTTTATATAGAACTGCAGACCAGTCCTTAACGTCTAACCTCATACAAGATTGGGATTTACCTGTTTATAATTCATTGTGATAAGGCACACTCATTCGTCAGATTACCATACAATGAATTATAAAGAGGTAAATCCCGTTCTTGTATGAGGTTAGGCGTTAAGGATTGGTCTGCAGTTCTATACAAAAAGGAAATTTATCTATAAAAAAAACATCACTTTGCAAATAATTGTATATCTTTACACGATTTATATATATTCATTGATCTTATAACGATGTGTAGCATATACCCTGATCGGAGCAGAGGTAAATACGACAGAAATAGAGATCCCGCTAGTATGATGATTCCTTATGCATCAATTAAATTTAAGTAAGTTTAATTTTTATCAACTTATTAGAGAGCAAGCTATACAGTACAAATATCCCCACTAGTATGTATGGTATTTAGTTGGTATTCTTGGTAACAGTAAGTGCATTAATGAAACCTTATTTCATAGGAAAATTATTAAATTAATGTAATAAAAACCTTTACCCAGTACGGTATGAACTATATTTGCTACAATAAAGGTCTTCATTTTAGTTCATGTAATGATATCGACTTGGTTCTTATTGTTAACATTGAACATAATGTAATAATGTTGCATCTCTCTCGCTATTCTATCGCTACTATAATAATCAGTGTTCCTCAGAGCTATCCCAGTGCATACCACCTCCTTTACGTAGGGCACGTGGTACCCGTCTTGCAACTCAATCCCACCCCTACTCTGTGCAACTCTCCAACCCAAGAGTGAAACGTTACTCTCAAACTTTCTTCTACTCAACAGCTGAGCTCTGGAACTCTCTCCCAGAATCAGTCTTTCCCTCTTCCTATGACTTAAATTACTTCAAACTCCGTGTGTCCAGGCATTTTGGCTCGAACGTCCCTTGATTTTGGCCCTGTCACTCTTTCAACTATGGGGGAGGCACTCGCTATAGGCAGTTATGCCTTTTGCCTCCCTCAATCACATAAAAAAAAAAAAAAAAAAAAAATAATAATGTTGTAAATGATGCATATTTCTATACACAGCATAACTGTCCCATTCACACTGCAAGGATCATCCGACAGTTGTTTGGAGAACAGCGCGACATCTACCTCCTCCAGTGGCCAAGCAAAGGTTGTGACCTGAACCCTATCGAAAACATCTGGGGCAACATCGTCAACAGTTGGGAACCTGGCCAGGAACGAACTTCCCAGCGGCTATTGGACAAAGTATTAAGAAGTGGAACAATATATATATATATATATATATATATATATATATCTTATTTTCTATCTACAATGTTTTATTGTAAGACAAAATATAATTTGTTTAGTTAACTATCGTAATCTCTGTTTATACTGATATACACCCAATTATGTAGCGTTACGAGTTGTAGATTGATACACACAATTCAAAAGGGATTATAAACATGTAATAATAAAGCTGGAATTCTGAGACAATAATTAATTTTCTTTAAACCCCTTTATTGTGATCCTGGATATCCATATTGTAAGTAACATTCATCTAAAACCTAAAGCATTATTATTAATGGTAATTAAAATAAAAGTTATACGTAAAAACTTTGTATATGCAAGTTGATAATATAAAAATAAATAGTTATTAATCAAGATAACTACAGGCATTAAGAGTATAGCGGTCAAGGATGCTTCAATGGAAAAAAATGCACAGTCGATTGTAAAATCACGTTCATTAATGTTCGCTGTCAAAATATAACTATCGCATAAACCTTGGGTGTGGGGGGGAAGAAAGAAGTGATGAACAAGTCGCAAAGAATCTCTCTCTCTCTCTCTCTCTCTCAGTAGTATCGAGAAAACTGCAGGAATTACTATTATAGCCATCAAGGATGTTTGAAGGAAAACCACAAAAATAAAAAGCACAGGCGATTGTAAAATCATGTTCATTAATGTTCGCTGTCCTAATATAACTCTAGCATAAACATAATTGTGAGATCATTGTAAAGCAAAACAATGTATGAATTGTTATAATTTAGTTTAAATTTCCATAGGGCATAGATAATCATGATGATTAATTAATCGCAAAAAGTAAACTTCTTTTCTATTGCAAATATATAGTATGAATGTGCGTGTGGAGGATGGGCGGAGTGGGGGTGGGGTTGGGGGTGGGGGGGAAGAAATTAACAGCCGTATTCTTTAAAAATTCTTTCCCTTCCTAACGACTGACACCGAACGGATATTGTGGGAGTGAGCGTTGTTTACAGAAGTCACGAGGGATTAGCACGGTCATTTCTAAGAGTATAGTCATTTTGCAGGTATTCTCATCCAGTTTAGATTTGCCGGACTATTGACAGTCGCAAGTTGTTGGGAGACATATCCGTGTGAATCAGCCTTAGGGCATGGTTACAATACACGTGCTAAAAGGGTTACTTGCTGTCAAGTAAAACTTTACAATAGTCGCAATAAAAGGCTCAACGAAAGCAACTTAGGGTGACTTGGGACAATTGAATAAAAGCTAATTAAACATTTAGTATAACGCTAGTGAAGATTGAATTGCTACCTGGCTCCTACTCGTTCCTAGTAATGTGACTAACACGCCCCTAATGAGTATTTCATATCCAGACAGGGCAGAGACTTGTTAGCTCAGACAGCAAAGATACCAATAGATACCAATTAGACATATGCATGTAACAATGCTTTCAAGATATAACTGTAAATTTTCATAGAGGGAAAATTAATCACATCCTAACAAACGTAGTTTATATTATTAATCACACCCATAGTTCTTAACATCAACCCTCACCAACCAAATGTCAATGAAACAAATTTATGAATAAATAATTATTTCATTATTAAACAAATAATTATTTAATTCTCTCACAACTAGATTCCGCCATTTGTCTCAGGCATGACCCTAGACATCCCCCCCCCCCCCCCCACCCACACTTTCGCGCCGCCCCGTGCAAGCCTTCCCTGCCTTCCTCCCTTATTGAAATATGTCCTTGAGTTCTATCAAACGTCATCTAACTTACTGTAGGTAACTTTAGATTAGATTAGATTAGAGGTAGATAATGCCCGTACTGTATATTAGTAACATAACTAATGAAATACGTCAGGCAGCTATGGTAGTGATCATAGGACTGTCCACACAAATGGCAGAACCAGGTTGTAGAAAATAATATTTCTTTCGATTCTCTTACAATTAACGTGCTTGCACAACCACTCCTTTTTCCCGTAGTAATACAAGTAATAAACACAGAACATTTGAGGAAGAATATGATATTATTTGTAACCATTACTGTTTATCATCAATTATTAATGCATTCCTTCTTGTTCAGATCAATGTTAATATATACTATTTTACTTACTACTTGACTATCTGTCTAGTTCTTGTTCCCCTCTCCCTCTCGCTCTCTCTACACATACACAATATATATATATACAATACATATATATACCAGTTAATGAAGTTAGGAATTAATATTTCAAGCCAGGGATGTAAATCAAAGCGAGTTCCATGAACCATTTCCCGAATCCTACCGATCACCACCCGTCTCTGTTTTGAAGGTGGCTGATGTATGACAACCACAGCTGAACCAAATTTATACGATGTCTAAATATGCTTATTAATTCCTTTCATCATCACCAATGTCTACTACTAATAATTAAATTCAAATATATTCAGTAGAGCATATACACACTATTCATGTAGTTGATCATTATGCTCACTTGCCTAATTAATATAAATTAGTTATATTATTATAATTAAGGATTGTTGGCAACCGATCTGCCAACCATATTCGTCGTTACATATTTCACTCTCATTCATTCACAAATCTTATCCAATACTACACCGAGGTGTGTGCTAGGGTATAGAGGCAGACCCAAGGGGGTATAAAAATTCGCTTCCGCAACTGTACGTTTGCGGTTAAGAGAAAAAAATCGATCTATTGCGAAGGAGATAAATAATTGATGACATTTTTATACTTGACACTCCTGTATCAAACAGTCAGGTTCAACAATCTTTCTTCTATATTAATTTCGCGTTTGCATTCATAACTAGCTTGTCTTAGTACATAAATATATACATACATAAGAACATAAGAAAATGGGAGTCTGCAGAAAGCCGATTGGCCCACACAAGGCATATCCCTCTCACACTCAACCCTAATTATAAGGCCTAAATTATAGGCCCAGCAACCTATCTATGTGGATATGTGGAATATATTGCCTAGTACATATTTACTTTAATCAACTCAGAAACGGTGGAAAGTTTCAAACGTAATTTGGATAGTCATATGAATGATACTGAACGATACTGGTGCCTATCTATCCATATAATATAATTTATTCATTTCACTCCCAACACCAAACACCTCCTAAATGAAATTAATGAAAGCTGGTGATCCTACCGGGATTCGAACCTGGGTTACCACATACAGATCTTCTACACAAACCATTACACCATCAATATCCGGACATCGGCCGGGACATTTTTCCTACCGAAAATGTACAAATTAATCTAGAAGGGGGATCTAATGGATGTTTTTTTTTTTTTTTTTTTTTTGATGGTCTAGGGAGGAAACTATAAAAATAATGAATACATGCAAACATCGCCCAAAAAGTGAAGGTTGAATAACCTTATGAATTAATTTCATCTGGGGGATATCCCCAACTGTAATTATTTCTACAGCACTAAGCGACGAAGGCTATATAGCACTGGAAACTGTCGTAGCATAGCCGAGATTCCAACCCACGCGGCTAGTCGTCACCAACATAGCGCTAGAGCCTTAGCCCGTTAGACCACGACAGCTCAAAAAAGCATCCCCCCTTAACCACTATAACTCACAAACGACTTGAGTAATCGTGCTAATATTTCTACCATTTGGGAAGAGTCAGCCAGGGAATAACTGTGGAAAATTACCAAAACTCTTGAGCATTAACCACTATAACTCACAAACGACTCACATGATCGTCTACTAATGCAGTCACGTGATTGGTCTACTAATGCAGTCACATGACTGATCAAAAAACGCAGCCACATGATTGGTCTACTAATGCAGTCACGTGATTGGTCTACTAATACAGCCACGTGATTGGTTTACTAATAGTCACGTGATTGGTCTACTAATGCAGTCACGTGATTGGTCTACTAATACAGTCACGTGATTGGTCTACTAATACAGTCACGTGATTGGTCTACTAATGCAGTCACGTGATTGGTCTACTAATACAGTCTGATGACTGATCAACAAACGCAGTCACATGATTGGTCTACTAATACAGTCACATGATTGGTCTAGTTAATCAGACACAAACGGTCTAATATAACAAGCACACAATTGGTCTAAGTAATCAGACACAAACGGTCTAATATAACAAGCACACAATTGGTCTAAGTAATCAGACACAAACGGTCTAATATAACAAGCACACAATTGTTTTGGACTCAATTTGCATTTACAAGTAACCTGATCAACAACTCGCACATCACTTCAACGGAGCTGTATCGCCCACGGAATCCGCAGTGGTATCGTCTTAATCGTCAACATCCCCCTTGAATGGATTGGATTCGTCTAAATTGTCCATATCCTAATCATCAACATCTCCCTTGAACGGATTGGTTTCGTCTAAATCGTCCATATCCAAATTGTCGACATCCCCCTTGAATGGCTTGGATTCGTCTAAATTGTTCATATCCAAATTATCAACATCACCCTTGAACGGATTGGTTTCGTCTAAATCATCCATATCCAAATCGTCGACATCCCCCTTGAAAGGATTGGTATCATCAAAAGACTCCATATCATCCTCCAACAGATCCCTATCCCCCTTGAATGGGTTGGTGTCGTCCAAAAAGTCGTTAATGTTTCGTGGTATAGCATTACGATTCGGACGATTCGGACGGATTATAACTTGACGAGGGGATGCCAGTTCTATCGATGTATCTACAAGAGAACTAGTGTCCGAGGGGTACTGGGGAATAAACTCATTCGCCTCCATTGGCTCCCATTTTAGTTCATACTCGAGCACTATTTTGGACCAGCCAGCACAGACGGGGAATTCAAAAACGCCTGAATCTTTGCCCTCCTTGAACTCTTGCAGTAACTTTTTCAGAGGGATTTTAACTTTGATCAGCTCGAACGAATCATCCAATAGCGTTACAACGAGCTACTTAAACCGCCCGGTCCATTTGCCGACTTTAATCTGCACCAGCTCGTTCACCGTAGCCTGGATCCCCTTCTGGGCGTAATGGTTGTTGTGAATCAAAGGAACCCGGCCGGCTTTGCGAGGCCTTGGGAAACACGGGCAACGTGGCAGTGCGATGCCTCGGACGACGTAACTCAGGTGGGTGGGCAATGTCCCCCCTTCTGCCCAAACCATATGTACGTTATTCAGCTTAATGTACATTTTATTTTACTGTTTTGATTGCCTGTACTAGAAAAGGTGTTTCTAAATGTATTCTTATATGACCAAGAATGCAAGTGGAAGTGAGAATGTTTAACCACAATTAGGGAGCTGACCATATCAACTAATTCCAGGTTTTCTACAAGGATTTTTCACAGAATATAAAATGTTCTAAAATCTCCTCGTAGGAATGGCGTAGTAATCACCTGTCTGTCTGTCTGTGTTTAGCGATGATCTGTGTATCGAGAATATGTGTGTGTGTAGCGAATATGATGGTGATTGTGGTAATAGCAGTGATGGTGGTGGGGATTGTGATCGTAGTTAATTAGTAGTGATGATGGTGACTAGCCTATACCGGTACACAATGTGATGATGGTGATAATAGTAGTGATAATAGTAGTGATGATGGTGACTAGCCTATACAAAATGTGATGATGGTGATAATAGTAGTAATGATGTTGATAGTAGTAATGATGGTGACCGTAATAGTGATGATGGTGACAGTAGTAGTGATGATGGTGATATAGCAGTGATAATGGTGACAGTAATAGTGATGATGGTGATAATAGTAGTGATGATGGTGACAGTAGTAGTGATGATGGTGACAGTAGTAGTGATGATGACAGTAGTAGTAATGATGGTGACAGTAGTAGTAATGATGGTGATAGTAGTAGTGATGATGGTGATAGTAACATAAGAACATAAGAACATAAGAAAATGGGAGTCTGCAGAAAGCCGATTGGCCTAAGCAAGGCAGATGTATAGCGCGGCTCAACACTCTAATACCCTGAGGATCATCTTACCAAAACGGTTAGAGCTTAACGCAGGATTATGGGGGTCTGCAGAGCCCTGATTGGTGATCCCCTCACCCTCACCCAACCCTTCTCGTCCATATGCTTATCCAATTTTATCTTAAAGCTCCCTACAGTTTTAGATCCCACTATAGCACTTGGTAGTCCATACTATTATCCATCAGAAACCTACATAATTACTGTATTTGTGTTTAACCCTCTCCGACATATGACGCAATTTTGAGCCGATTAGGGATACTTTATAGCCTTTGTTACCATCAGGGGTATTTATAAACCTTTAGTTTAGTTACTTCAACCACTGCAGTTGTCTTTGAGTTAGCTGTGTTGAGCCTAGTAGTAGTGATGATGGTGACAGTAGTAGTAATGATGGTGATAGTAGTAGTTTAATGTAGTTAAGTAGTAGTGATGATGGTGATAGTAAGTATTGATGGTGATAGTAGTAGTAATGATGGTGACAGTAGTAGTGATAATGGTGATAGTAGTGATAGTAAGTAGTGATGATGGTGACAGTAGTAGTAATGATGGTGACAGTAGTAGTGATGATGGTGACAGTAGTAGTGGTGATGGTGATAGTAGTAGTAATGATGGTGACAGTAGTAGTGATGATGGTGATAAGTAGTGATGATGGTGACAGTAGTAGTGATGATGGTGATAGTAGTAGTGATGGTGATAGTAGTAGTGATGATGGTGATAGTAGTAGTGATGATGGTGACAGTAGTAGTGATGATGGTGATAGTAGTAGTAGTAATGATGGTGACAGTAGTGGTGATGATGGTGACAGTAGTAGTGATGATGGTGACAGTAGTAGTGATGATGGTGATAGTAGTAGTAATGATGGTGACAGTAGTAGTGATGATGGTGATAGTAAGTAGTGATGATGGTGACAGTAGTAGTGATGATGGTGATAGTAAGTAGTGATGATGGTGACAGTAGTAGTAATGATGGTGATAGTAGTGATAGTAGTAATGATGGACATAGTAGTAGTCATGATGGGTTTTTCTGGAGATATATTGATCACACAGACCTTTGAGCAAGTAAGGGTCCAAGCGAAGTGGCCTGGTTTTAACGTATAAATAGCAAAACCACATGTAAAGAAAGAGAGAGAGAGAGAGAGAGAGAGAGAGATGAGCCATAGAAGTAGAGATCTCAAGAGAGTAACCCAACACTCTTTTGTGCCCTAAAGAAACCTCAATCCTTCTATTTCTTAACTTACTCTCTAGTTGTACTTACTCTAGTTGTATTGCGGGAGTGAGCATGCTCGTTATTTCCCGCCTCCTATATGTGTAGGTGTTATATGTATCGTTGGAATGGCTGTGGATGTGTGTGTAGTCTGTAGTTTTAGCCAATTGGCGACATCGGAAACGAAGGCTTAGGGTGGATCTGTATGGTACCATTCTCACTATAGACGTACCGTCTCGCCCGAAGGCTTAGGTAGCCATCAGCTTAGGTGAACCATATGATACCCATCTCGCCTTGTACCATTTTTGCCAACCCCAGATGGGACGTCACAAACGTCGTCCACTTATTCCAGGTACCTATTTACAGATAGGTGAACTGAGGCTAACACATGAAAGGAGACAAGCCCAATTTGTCTCCGCCCGGCCGGGGGATTGAACCCCCGACCCCTTGTGTGTGAGACGAGAGCGCTACCTACTAGGCTACGGGCTGTGTGTGTGTGTGTGTGCCCTACAGATGCCTCAATCCTTTTCTTTCTTAACTATATGTATGTGTGAGAGAGAGAGAGTGTGTGAAACCTAACACCCTTTGTGCCCTACCTAGACCTCAATCCTTTGAGAGACAGACTTCATTTACTGGTCGGCAGATAGGCAGACGGAGGCATTATAAAACAAGGCAGATACCTCTCGCACCAACCCCAGAAAAGATATAGGTAAGCATTGGTTTGGGAACAGAGTTGTAGATGTGTGGAATAGATTGCCTAGTGCAATGATTAGTTCAGGAACGGTAGAAAATATAAAGTTCCAATGGATAGTCGTATGAATGATACGGGTTGGGTGTGAATGGGATCTCCCTCGTGTGAGCCGGTCGACCTTATGCAAATTTCCGGTTTCTTATGTTCTTTTAATAATAACCACCAATCGTATCCTCAACATAAACCGCACGCACACCCGCACACACACACGAGATACATAAACGCACACAGCCTAAACGCACAATACATGTACGTTTGCGGTTAAGAGAAAAAAATCGATCTATTGCGAAGGAGATAAATAATTGATGACATTTTTATACTTGACACTCCTGTATCAAACAGTCAGGTTCAACAATCTTTCTTCTATATTAATTTCGCGTTTGCATTCATAACTAGCTTGTCTTAGTACATAAATATATACATACATAAGAACATAAGAAAATGGGAGTCTGCAGAAAGCCGATTGGCCCACACAAGGCATATCCCTCTCACACTCAACCCTAATTATAAGGCCTAAATTATAGGCCCAGCAACCTATCTATGTGGATATGTGGAATATATTGCCTAGTACATATTTACTTTAATCAACTCAGAAACGGTGGAAAGTTTCAAACGTAATTTGGATAGTCATATGAATGATACTGAACGATACTGGTGCCTATCTATCCATATAATATAATTTATTCATTTCACTCCCAACACCAAACACCTCCTAAATGAAATTAATGAAAGCTGGTGATCCTACCGGGATTTGAACCTGGGTTACCACATACAGATCTTCTACACAAACCATTACACCATCAATATCCGGACATCGGCCGGGACATTTTTCCTACCGAAAATGTACAAATTAATCTAGAAGGGGGATCTAATGGATGTTTTTTTTTTTTTTTTTTTTTGATGGTCTAGGGAGGAAACTATAAAAATAATGAATACATGCAAACATCGCCCAAAAAGTGAAGGTTGAATAACCTTATGAATTAATTTCATCTGGGGGATATCCCCAACTGTAATTAATTCTACAGCACTAAGCGACGAAGGCTATATAGCACTGGAAACTGTCGTAGCATAGCCGAGATTCCAACCCACGCGGCTAGTCGTCACCAACATAGCGCTAGAGCCTTAGCCCGTTAGACCACGACAGCTCAAAAAAGCATCCCCCCTTAACCACTATAACTCACAAACGACTTGAGTAATCGTGCTAATATTTCTACCATTTGGGAAGAGTCAGCCAGGGAATAACTGTGGAAAATTACCAAAACTCTTGAGCATTAACCACTATAACTCACAAACGACTCACATGATCGTCTACTAATGCAGTCACGTGATTGGTCTACTAATGCAGTCACATGACTGATCAAAAAACGCAGCCACATGATTGGTCTACTAATGCAGTCACGTGATTGGTCTACTAATACAGCCACGTGATTGGTTTACTAATAGTCACGTGATTGGTCTACTAATGCAGTCACGTGATTGGTCTACTAATACAGTCACGTGATTGGTCTACTAATACAGTCACGTGATTGGTCTACTAATACAGTCACGTGATTGGTCTACTAATGCAGTCACGTGATTGGTCTACTAATACAGTCTGATGACTGATCAACAAACGCAGTCACATAAGAACATAAGAACATAAGAAAATGGGAGTCTGCAGAAAGCCGATTGGCCTAAGCAAGGCAGATCCCTGTCCCACACAACCCCAATTACAAAGCCCAATTATAGGCTCAACACTCTAATACCCTGAGGATCATCTTACCAAAACGGTTAGAGATTAACGCAGGATTACGGGGGTCTGCAGAGCACTGATTGGCCCAACCCTGCTGATCCCCCTTCACACCCAACCCTTCTCGTCCATATGCTTATCCAATTTTATCTTAAAGCTCCCTATCGTTTTTAATCCCACTATAGCACTTGGTAGTCCATTCCACCAATCTACAACTCTGTTACCAAACCAATATTGCCTATATCTTTTCTGAAACGAAATTTATCTAATTTGAAACCATTGGTACGAGTTCTTTCGCTATCACTGAGCTTTAGTACATTTGTCATGTCCCCTTTGTTAATCCCACTAACACACTTGAACACCTCTATCATATCCCCTCTAACTCTGCGTCTCTCTAACGAATGTAAGCCTAATTTCTTCAACCTTTCTTACGGAAGATTTCTAATATTATGGATCATTTTTGTCATTCTACGTGTACTCTCTCCAATGAATCTATGTCCATTCTGTAATAAGGACACCAAAATTGAACAGCATAATCCATATGGGTTCTCACTAATGACAATTAAGTTTTAAGATAACATCAGCAGTTCTGTTACTCACACTCCTAGAGATGAACCCGAGAATCCTG